>SJYO01000647.1:23245457-23277895 GCA_006410555.1 Capra ibex
CCGCGAGTCGGAAGAAGTGTCAGGTTGAGAGTGTAGGTATGTACTGGTGTCCTTTTTGGTATCGGAACTGATCTGCCCGAAATCAGCCGTTTCATTACAGAGACGAAAACTTATACGATAGATCCAACCAGTATTGAAAAGAAGGTTCCTCATTCGCAGAAAATTAAAGTACCGACGTCAGTGGTAGACGTCACTAAAACCTCGGGGAGTTTTATTTTAGACTGTGACAAAGGTGCCAAAGGGGTAGATAAAGGGTACTTCACTACCCTGGACTACGGTACTAGAATCAAAAGACTTACAACTCGAAATTCGGTTTAAAAAGTAAAAGTGTCGTCTCCTGAAGAAATTCAGATAAACTTTAGTTACCGTTGTGAATGAGGACCGGAGTCCCTTGTTGACAAGACGAAACATGTTGACATTAAAAGACAAGATTTGAAAGTATGTTTACCGAGTACATCACATAAGATAACACAGACTGAAGAAAAAGAGTCATATTACAAAAACTCAAATAAGTACTGCGTGTTAATTAAAAAATAATAACTTATCATAATATAAAGACCTATATAATCAAAGAAATAAGAAAAAGAGTAAGTAATAAAAGGGGTCGTGTAACGAAACCTTCATAATGTCGAAATCGAAAATACGAATCCAGACACAAGTTAACTTTATTAAAAAACACGTATTATAATACATTCCTTACAGTAAGTAAGAAAGGTTTAGTATGATTAAGTAGATCATAGTAAACAATTTTACGAAAAGAAAACAAACCACTGAATGGAATTGTAGAAAGAGTTTTTAGTTAAATGACACACGTAACGAGATAAATTTCTGTAATATAAGACAAAGTGACTGGTATTTAAATAGGAAGAGGGTTGTGATAGGTCAAAACTAATGATATTCAGAACTTTAGTCTAATACAAGAGTTTAAAACAACAAAAAGTTTTAGTAAAACCTATACAATACAGTAAACTTAAAAGTGTATTTAAAATCTTAGTCAATTAGTTCGAGATATTTTTATTCGATGACCCTAAAATTAACTCTAACGTAACTTAGACAGTTATTTAAACCCCTTTTACCGAAAGAGATAACTTAATAACCTCCACTAAAGGATCCCGTGTACCAAGTGTCCTACAATCAAAATTAGTCAGTGCAGACTGAGAAACGTTGGGGTACCTGACATCGGACAGTCCGAGAAGACAGGTACCCTAAGAGGTCCGTTCTTACGACCTTCACCCATCGGTAAGGGAAGAGGTCCTCCAGAAGGGTTGGGTCCCTAGTTTGTGTTTAGAGAACGTAACGTTGGTTTAAGAAATGATAGACTCGATGGTCCCTTCGGGGAGCCTCCTATAACTTATAGTGGTTTACATTCTTTACTAATAAACACCAATTGTAGACATGTCTAAATAAAAGTGTAAGTTTTTCGTAAAAGTATACGTAATAGGGTAAATTAGAGATCGTACTAAGACAGTCCATTCGTAATATAATAGTAGGAGTAAACTATTGTTTTCTAGACTACTAGTCCACCTAATTAATAGAACGACTTATCTTACTTTAATCCAATATTACTTGTCACTAAACTTTCAGAGTACTGAACTTTAGGTATCCATAAGGAGACACGTGTCTTAATCGTTAACTTATAATTTAAGGTCCTTCCAGAACATTCTTTAGTATTACTACACGACCTTAAAAAAGTACGTAAAAATTTATCCTGATTGTAGAGTACTGAAATGTCGTGTGTCCTTGAACACAAAAGTTTCTTTTAAAAGAAACAAAGGATACTCAACTAACGGTTGACTAGGTATTTAAGGTTTTGTTTTGTACTTTAATTTCGTAAGTTTTACTTAAAGTGACGGACTTTAAGTAAATTAAAGGGAGTATCTTAATCTCACTTTTGTGAACCACTAAAATGAATCAGATTCCCGAAATCTTTTTAACTGAAAGTTACGACTACTTTATTATGAAATTTACTGTTTGCAACCGTTCTTCCGTTATATAGTTATGAGAACTTCTTCCGTAAAAGTAGAGGTCTAAATCAGTATTTAGAAACCTTGCAACTTTAAATTACAAACAAAACACGGAAACGTTTTACTGTAATTGGAAACAACTGAGGTTTCCGGTTACAGAATCTACCCCTAAGAAAGTCAAATTGTCCAGTGTCACCCTATCTTTCAGTTGACATGTTAGCCAATTTAACTCTTTTCGAGTGTAATTTTAAGTTTTAAGGTAACTTTTTTATTATTTTTAGGATCTTACCAAGAGTAAAGGTCCCTTTACGTGGTATACAGGAGACTTTGTGTCAGACTTGGTTCACGTAATTCTCTCGTTAATTTTACGACGGGGTGTCACGACCTTATAGTCAAGTGTATACCGCAGGAGTGGACATTGTTAAAAAACGAAATGAACCGAAGAAAGTATTTTGGTCGAGAAAGAAAAAATTAACGAAACCAGTTTTTATTCTAGGTAAATGTTATTATTTTTTATCTTATGAAAATCTTTTCTATAAATAATACAAGTTCAAGGTACACAATAATTGTACATTAGGAACTTTTAGATAAAAAATTAACACAACTTCTATAAGTTCACCGACTGACTTACTTTACTTAATATGTGTCTCCTTACGTCATTCTCTTATTAATCACAGTAGAGATGTCATACACACCATTACTTCGTCAAAAGTGTGACTACTAGTCTACTACATATACAAATATTAATGGATACCTACACGGTATATTGTTTGAGATAAGTAATGACGAACCTATAAAAAACGTATGACAACCCAACTTAAAACTTCTGGTATAACTTTAATCCTTCTATTATCTCGTACAACCAATTGTTAC
Organism: Capra ibex; assembly: GCA_006410555.1. Taxonomy (NCBI): domain Eukaryota; kingdom Metazoa; phylum Chordata; class Mammalia; order Artiodactyla; family Bovidae; genus Capra; species Capra ibex. Next base: position 23,248,295 of record SJYO01000647.1, read on the forward strand.
ATTCAATACTTTATGACCGAGATTTGTGACCAAGTAATAGTAGTAGTAGTGGCAATAGTGGAGGAATACCTATTACAAGGATTCTTTGTTCACATCCACACTTGTAATAAGTAAGAGGAGAATTTTGATGTTCCTTCTTGTAAGTAGTCATTTTAATATTTCAGTCTTCAAAATTAAAAAAAAGGAGTTAGAAGTCGTAAATACAATTGTGACCTGTGAGACTTAGAAATACAGAAAGTTTTAAATTATCCATAATTAAAGACAAAAATCATAGGTTATCAAACTTACTTTGAGGGTTCTCTATGGGTTCAATCTACAAAATAGATATTAGTGTAAGGTTAAAATTGGACACTCTTAGAAACACATAATAAGATTACTAAACGATAATAATTTTTATTTATAACATTTAACTAATCGAAAGGTTTTAATGACACTTATTTGATGTTGAGATATAGAATAGAGTTTCGGAACCTTTGTTATTTTATGTTCTGTAGATAAAAAGACGGTTTTAGGAAACAAAAGAATGTATATCGACAATAACCAGTGGGTCCCTTTACTCTGTAAAGTTGTTGTCTTTTACCGTCTTTTATAGTAATTTTCGTATACATAACCTGAAGTCACCACCACGTCACCTATCCTCAAACGGATAGTTATGTTCCCCTGCGTCCAAACTAGGGACCAGGTCTTTCTAATATGCATGACGCCTCGTTGACTTGGGTACTCGGCGATGACTTTGGACATGCTCGAACGTGAGACGTTGTTCTCTTCGGTGGAGTTCCTCTTCGGTCCCGTGGAGTCACTTCTCATCGGCGACGAACAGTGTCGATCTCTTTGAGGTACGTTTCGTTGTTTCTGGGATCACGTCGGTTTTTATTTTAAAAAATTTCCGTATATATATATATTAGAATTTGAAAACAGGAACGGCATCCGATGAAAGTGACAATCTACTTTGGTACCTGAGGAAAAGTCGTTTCACGAGATTTAAATAGGTATTACAGTCATATATTCCAATATTTCCTATGTTTTATACATGTGTTATATTAAAAAAATTATAAGATCTTTAAAACAATTTTAAAACTGTTTTAAAAGATTTTAACTATTACGGTACCAACGTGAAGAACCATATAAATCATTTTTTAAAACTTGACATACGAATTTTACTATTCAATATACCATACGTTTTAAAAGTTTTTTACAGAATTTCAATAACTTTTCAGATATCGATTGGTGTAAATCCACCAACTACTCTGTCCCTCTTTCCTATCACCAATTCTTCTAAAAAGACATATACGGAAAGATGTATCATAAATGAAAACTTAGTACATTTAACGGAATAGATAAGTTTAATTTTAATTAAAATTTTTATTTTTTTATCCAAGTAATACTGGTGATATATACAAGGAAAAACGTCTCAACAGTGTACAACAGTAGAGAGTTAGACGATGAGAGAAGAAAAATTTTATTTAGAAAAAGAAGAAGAAGACTCCCTTAATGTCTAAATACCTGAAGAAAAAGTACTGAGGCAGATAATTATATATAGATGAAACAATGTTATTGAATATTTTGAAATAATATTTCTTAAACTCGTTCCCAATCCCTTACGATAGTATTACTGGAAAAGTATATATAAAGAACAAGACAGGATACAAGTGTTTGAACATTCCGACCTTTCTGTCACCAATAATGCAAAAGATGGGTTAAGGAAAAGGGGGTAGAACAATTTTCTCGGTACTGTAAGTTCGATATCTTAATCTACGAGGTGAACCTGATCAAGTCGGTACAAAAAGTGAAATATTCCTATAAAATAAAACGTGTTCTGTATTTTAGGTGTAACTTGATCATAAAAAGGATTTGAAAAGTTTTTTTCATAATTAGGTTATTAACACCAACTGTGGAATCGGAGACATAAATCAAGACTTTAAAAGGTGTCAAATTTTTCACGAATTATTACTTCCCTTACCATAATAATAGAGTCGTCCTTTTCGAGAGAGCAGGTTCTTTTTACCCGAATAATGAAGACCTTCGTCCTTTTACGATCCAATTACCGAATATTGATACTACACAAGTTATCAGACAGTCACTAAATTTCATTTCTTCTTCCCGGACTCCTGGTATATGAAGGTCTACTGACATAGACGTGGTGTCTTCCTGAGGAAACGTGAGTAGTAACTGGGATACTAAAGTCCAATGAGGGTCTGATGTGAGAATTCCCCACCAATAAAAGTTTTTACCTTAACGTGAAAATGTTTCAATAAAACATTTGTGAAACTCAACAAAAAGTAGACTACACTCGTCTGTGACAGGCGATGATGGGGATGACGGTGGTGACGACGGAGGATTTATTTCACTATACACACACATATATATATATATATATATATGTGCGTGTGTGCGTGTATATATGTATATAAATATGTATGTGTTAGTCGCGAGACGTCCAGGGTGTGACCCCTAAGTTGGTTGTCGACAAACTTTTATAAGTCTTTTTTTTTTTAAAGGTCTTTCAAAGTTCTTCGTCGACCTTAAATGACGTGTGACTACCGATAAATGTAACGTAAATCCAACATAATCCACAATATTCATTAGATCTGTACGAAATGTCATATGTCCTACTACACGTAACCCATGTACGTTTATGATACGAAAAACATATGCCCTGAGTTCATAAGGATCTAAAACAATAGGTGTACCAAGGACCTTGGTTAGGGGACACGTACAGTTCCCTGATGATATGTATGTTTCCACGGGGGACGAAAGCTTTTCAAACGACATATGGTGTAACGAAAATACTTTCTGGATGTAATGATGGACAAAAGTATTGTCTTTCTTTAGGTTTATCCTAAAGGTGAAAATGTTTTTTTCCACTTTTAGTTTTTATCAAAAATCGTAAATAAAACGATTACTCCTTATTAAAAAGTATTCCATGTTTAGATTTTGTTTTCAATAGACAAATAGGTTTATATTCATCTTTGTATATAGTTTCGTTTTTTAATTAATTCTCTATTTCTATATTAATATATATATATCACAAGTTCAAAAGTACTTGGAAATCGTCTGTTAAAATGTTTTATTCTACGTTGGATTTCCTGTAACCCTCTCAAAAGGGATATTCAACAATACAGAATAGCACACAAAAAGACATATAATCAAAACAAGGACTTCTCTTTAACTACCTCTTTAGAAATAGAATACGTATAAAGAGATACTGTATTTTAAATTTGAATATAGATATCATAACTTTTTACAGTGACCTATATTTCTCATTCACATATAACTACTCTAATCGTAAAGGTCATGTGTATATTGTAATCACCATACAAAAAGGAGTGACCACAAGTTCCTCTACGTTGACTACACATCAATGATAATGTCACTTATGAAAGACGTGAATTTGTACTAAAAAAGACGAAACAAGTACAAAGTAAACACCTTATTTATTTATTTTTGGATGATGACTTCTTCTTATAAACCTTAATTGTATCATATATTGATATATATTGTATTAGTTGTTCCTAGATCGCACACCTTGTCCCGTGCAAACGAGTCAGCACAGACTGAGAAACACTGGGGTACCTGATATCGGGTGATCCGAGAAGACAGGTACCCTAAAAAATCCGTTCTTATACCCCCGACGGTAAACGATGAGGTCCCCTATTTAGGGTACCGTGTCTCTTGAGATGAGTTATCAGACATTGTTGGATTTACCCTTTTCTTAAACTTCTTATCTATATACGTATATATATTTACGTAGTTAAATTTGATTATGTAAATTTGATTAAATTAAATTATGTAAATTTGATTATGTAACAATTAGATGACATGAGGTCATATTTTATTTTAAATTTTTGTCGGTTTGTTTGTTTGCTTTTTTCTTTTCAGAACGAATTTTATTTCTTTTTTTTCATTCTTTAACGGACCATCAGGTCACCAATCCTAAGGTACCTCCCATACCTGAGTTAGACACCAGTCCCTTTATTCTAGGGTCTTCGACACACTGTACCGGTTTTTTTTTTTTTCTTTTCTTTCTTTCTTTCTTTTTCTTTAATTTTGTTTTGTTTTCTTTACTTTTCTTTTTATTTTCATTATACTCCTGATATCCTCTTTTATGATTAGTGTCCCCTTTTGGATTCGAGATTTAACCAGGACCCCTCTAGTGTTATTTCCTAGACACGGAAGAGTAGAGACAAGGAATCGTCCCCTATCTGTAAGTAAAGAGTTTACCGGTATCATAGTTTTCGTGGAAAAACACTAAGGGTAAAACAAAATAAACTGTAATATCAATCCGAAGGGACTACCGAGTCACCTATTTCGTAGGTGAACGTTGCGTTTTCTGTGTCCTCTGTGTCCAAGTTAGACTAGGGGTCCAGCCCTTCTAGGGGACCTCTTCCTTTACCGAGGGGTGAGGTCATAAGAACGGGTCTCTTAGGGTACCTGTCTCCTCGGACTACACGATGTCAGGTATCCCAACGTTTCTCAGTCTGTGTTAACTTGTTTGTGTGTGCAAATAGTTATTATTACACACGGTCAGTTCTCGTTTTGTGAAATTTGACATGAAGATGTTAGAAATTCTAGGAATTTTATTAGGACATCTTATTCATACTACAGAAATAAAATGTAAAATCCTTTGGGTTCAAGTGTTTTACATTCAGGGAACTTCTTTCAGAGTATCATATTTAGTTCTTCATTTTGTCACTTGGACCTTAGACTTAAGTAGAAATACATTGCGTGTAGATCCAAGACTGGTGGGACATCGCGGACCCCGAAGGGCGGAACCTTCCCGACGTATAAAAAATAGACTTAAGTAAAGAACTGGAGGGAAGTGGGTGTTAGTATATCTTGTCTCTAAATATTACTTATAAATTAGCTCCTCTTAGACTACTCGTATCACTACAATATTTGTATCGACCTCTTTTACAGTCCTTAGGACCCAAGGTCAGTACGAGACCGGAGTTTTTTGTTATAGTGGAACTTATTCCATCAAGTCGTAACACACGAAGTCTAGGAATTTTATACTTTTCTCCTGATAACTGAACACTTTTAATGTACTCTTTAATGTACTCTAGACTCTAGATTTCGTGGTACTTATCCTCGGTAACCGTCGTCCCTATTTTAGGTATTAGGACTTTGACTAGGAGTAAAGTTCAAATCGGACGGTTACGTAATATGATCGTTTGAAAATTTTGGAACCAAAATCCAAATGTAAGGGAAGAAACAAAAAGATAAAAGAAGAACCTTACCAACGCTGTCCTTTAAAAGATATTAGCATACCTTTCTTTTAACTTAGACCTTGCATGTGTATCTTGAATTTCTAGTAGGACGCATAAAGAATGAGTATTTATCGGTATCTGTTTCATTAGTCCCGAAACCCATTCAAAGAGTTTTTTACGATTCTCCGGTCTCGTCGAGTTTCTCAAATTTTGAAGTAAATACTAAGTATAAAATAGTGGGTAACAAAGAAATACGTCGGTGGTGGCAAGAAAACACACTGAACTGTTTTCTAACGAAACTACGATAAAATATGGTGTGTCAAACGAGACGGGACTTGTAGGGAGGTCGTCGTCCACCGAGAGAACGTGATAGGAAAGACACTAAGTCGGAAGACTGACGGACCCTAAGTGGATGGCGAATCACCTACCGTTAGGGGAGATTCAAGGTACCCTCCTCTTCGGTCTATTGAGTTCTTTTAGGCCTTTAAGTATAAAGAAAGTCTCACGGGATTTACAGTTAGAACACAAAGAATTATGTACGACTCGGTATCGCAAAAACGACATATTCCTTCTGTTGAACGTACATAAAAAGAGGTAAAAGGGACTAAGTTTCAGATAATACTCGACTTAAATATTAAGAACGTTCCTATTTATCGATCTTTTCTAATTTGTTAAGTGATTGTACGAGTAGATAAAATTTGAAAAGACAGGAGTATATGAACTGTCACTATTCTTTCTACCTTCACCTACTTAATACGTGATGCGACTTTAAAATGGTTTAGTCCACTTATAAAAAGGAAAGAATCTATTTGTAAATAAATCTAAATAATCTATTCGTAAAAAGTACCACTAAGGACGTGCATCAACCTTTGGAGTCCGTCCAATACAGTTATAATTTACTAAAATCCAAAATATAATTTTTAAAAATATAACCTTTCATCTTTTACTAAAATAAAAAGAGATGAGACGTCTAATAAAAGTTTTACATCTTAGGACGGAGACGAAAACGGTGTGAGGTGGGAAGTGAAACCTTCCACTGTAGTACTCACTCCTCACAACCCCAAGGGACACAAATCAACGGATTCAAAGACCGGTCTTTAAAATAGTAAGACATTCCACATCTTTCAACGACGGTTCTATTAATTTTGGTTTCGTTTTGTCTCGTTCCAATTAAGTTTGTTCATTTATTTATTGATGTAGGTCAGTAGTTCAGTCCTCAGGGTTTCGATTTCTATAAATAATCGACAGTCTTTGGTCTGTTTATTATTTCTACTCATTTCGTGTAATCACAGTACTTTCCCTTTCACCCCTTTACCTTTTTTCCTCTAGAGATCAGACGGACTGTGATAAGTATCATCTTGTGCAATTTAGTGATACGATTGACTCGTTTTAACTTACACACAAAGTTCGGGTACATCACTCCAATCTTCTTAGACCTGAGACCAGAGAGGTAACAAGATAAAATAAAATAATAAGTAAAAAAGACGTTAGACATCGTGACTATTCCCTTCTTTCTCGGTACCGGTCGACACCCGATGTGAACAGTGGTCGATGTCTTTTAGACCTACTTATTCTAAGTCTATTTTTTCTCCTAATAAAGTTTTCCCTGTGTAAAATCAGTTCTATTGAAGGATTAGTCGTATCAAACAACCCGGAGATCAATGAAGTTTTGTTTGACCTCAGAAGACAAGACGTACTCTCTTATCTATAGTAAATATACTTAACCGGAGAAGTTACACCTAAGATCACACAAGGTCGAAAAGGAATCTACCATCTTTATTACAAATGATCTCAAGTCCCCTCAAGTCCGTTTCTCACGATAAAGAAATGTATTTTTGTTGTAAAAACTTTACGTTCCTTCATTACGAATCCGGTTGAAAATAGAACTACTATTAGCCAGTCTTAAAGTCAATCCATCTATTGATTAGGCTTGATTCGAAGATTTTTTTACTGATTTGTACACAAAGAAAAACAGATGTAATAACAGTCGAAGAGTCAACACCCGTTTTATATTTCGGAGCCGATATATAGAGGGATGAAACGGTGAAAAGTTCGGTTATCGAGGTTCGTTCTTATTGATTTGTCCAAATGGGTCAACCTTTTCGGTAGTTTAAGGTATTTTATCTTAAGTATAACCATTGAACGTGTGTCGGTTTCGTCATAAAGATCATCGTTTTTGTGTCAAAGTGAGAGACACCGTCGTCCACGGTAAACCGTATCTTAAAAGTTTATATCTCTAAAGGATAGTTCCGTCCCACACACTGGAGATCTTTGTCTATTCGACTAATCTCTGGGATAGTAAGCTTGAAGTACATACTCCAGTTTGTGGGACAGTCGTGAGTGACCATCTATTATAAACTACTATTGAGGAGTTTGAGTCTGGAAAACATTCGAATGTGTATCACAATCTTCACAATCAGTGAGTCAGTACAGACTGAGAAGCGTTGGGGTACTTGACATCGGTTGGTCCGAGGAGACGGGTACCTTAAGAGGTCGGTTCTTATGACCTCACCCAACGGTAAGGGAAGAAGTCCCTTAGAAGGACTGGACCGTTAGTTTGGGCCCAGAGAACTTAACCTCCGTCTAAGTAATAGAAGACTTGATGTTTCCTTCGGATGTGTATCTTAAGAAGTTTATGTTACTACAGTAGTACACGAACCTTAAAAGGTTTAAGTTACTAGGTAGGGTTAGAGTAAGTGTAAGTCCATACATACATAGTGTTCCTAAGACGGGGTACTAGTCTGTGTGAGACTTGGTCTTTAGTCATTTCCTCTCACCGTTAAGTCTCGTTAATTACGTTACTCAGGTGAAGCGTACCGGGTGATAACTGAATTTATTGAAAAACATGAACCTTCAGAATAGTAACATACAAACGTACTAATAAAATAAATAAGGAAGTTCATTAAAACTTGTAAAAATTACCTATACAACTCTACTGTATTTTAAGTAGGAATCTTCCTTAACAGTAAAGACCGGACACCTTTCCAGAGTTGTTAACAAGTAATACTTAATTTATCTAAACTCCATCTGTGGTACTGACTTTACTGAATCGTCGTCGTCGTCGTCGTCGTCTGTGGTTATTCTTTTTCTTTTGTACCATTTTCATCGTTAGTATCTTATTTTAGTACGAGAGTCATATGACTACCTCTTCCTTTACAGTTGTTTGAGGTCATAAAAACGGAGCTTTTAAGGTACCTGTCTCCTCGGACCGTCCGATGTCAGGTGCTCTAGCATCTCAACCTGTACTAATTCGTACGTACGGCATATGACCCTTCCTTTAGAAAATGATCTTTTATTCTCTTTCAAAAAGTTTCCTTCACTATAAACTTTTAGATGTTTGAGGGACTAGTTACTCTTGTTTCATTCTTTAAGAAACACGGAATCGTAGTGAGTCACGTGATCAATTAAACAAAGTGTAACATATACAAGAAAAAAAAATTGACTTTTGGTAAAAAAGGGTTCACAATTAAAAATTTTTAACTTCATATCAACTAAATATTACAAAACAATCAAAGTCCACATGTCGTCATTAAGTCAAAATGTATATACATGTATATATACGTATATATAAGAAAAAGTCTAAGAAAAGGAAATATCCAATAATGTTTTATAACTCATGTCAAGGGAAACGATATGTCATCCGGGAACAACCAATAGATAAAATATATATCATCACACACGTACGATTCATCGAAGTCAACACAGACTGAGGAGAAACGTTGGGATACCTGACATCGAACGGTCCGAGGAGACAGGTACCCCTAAAGCGTCCGTTTTTATGATCTCACCCAACGGTAAAGGAAGAGGTCCCCTAGAAGGACTGAACCTCTAGTTTGGACGTAGGGAATACAGAGGACATAACCGTACACCCATATACAATTAGGATTTGAGGATTAAATAGGGAGTAGGGGGGAATAAGAAACCATTGGTATTCAAACGAAAGGTACAGACACTCAGATAAAGACAAAACATATATTCGAGTAAACATAGTAAATAAAAATCTCAGGTGTGTATTCTCTATAATATACTTTAAACAGAAACAGACCTAATGAAGTGAATCATACTAGTAGAGATCCAGGTAGGTACAGCGACGTTTACCTTTTAAAAGTAAGAAAAAAACAATACCGACCCACAATAAGATAATATATATACCCTAAGGGAGTATCGAGTCAGTCATTTCTTAGACGGACGTTACGTCCTCTGGACCTAAGCTTAAGACCTAGTGCCTCTAGGGGACCTCTTCCTTTGCCGTTGGATGAGGTTGTGTGAACGGATCTCTTAGGATGCCCGTCTCCTCGGACACATATGTCTACATATATATANCAGTCATTTCTTAGACGGACGTTACGTCCTCTGGACCTAAGCTTAAGACCTAGTGCCTCTAGGGGACCTCTTCCTTTGCCGTTGGATGAGGTTGTGTGAACGGATCTCTTAGGATACCCGTCTCCTCGGACACATATATCTACATATATATATATATATATATATATATATATATATGTGTAAAAGAAATAGGTGAGTAGACAACTACCCGTAAATCAAACTAAGACACAGAACCGATGACATTTATTTTGAAGATACTGGTAACCCTACTTACATAGAAAAGTTTAATCGTCCCTACATATATATATAAAAAACTATATATGGATCCTCACCTTAAAGACCCAATATACCATTAAGATAAAAATCAAAAGACTCTTAGGAAACATGACCAAAGGTATCACCGAAGTGGTTGAATGTAAGGGTAGTTGTCAATATCCTCCTAACGGGAAAGAGGTACAGGAGTGGTTGTGAACAATAAATACAAGAAAAACTAGTTTTGGTAAAATTGTCCATACTCCACCATAGAGTAAAACTAAACGTAAAGGGACTACTAATCACTACGACTCGTAGAAAAACACACGGAAGACCGGTAGACATGTAGACGAAACCCTTTTTACAGATGAAAGAAGAGGTGTAAAAAATTTGACTAAAAAAAAATACAATTCAACATATTCGATAAATATTTATTCTTCACTTATAAGGAAGAGGGACGAAAACTATTTTTAAATAAAAAGGACTTTCTTATATTTCGTTTAGGTTTTATGGGTATTCCTCAGGTATATTTTAATAAAAAGTTCAGGGGACTTTACGGTGACGAATTAGTCAGATACAAAAGGATAAAACCTTTTATTCAATACCGTTTGTCTCTGGTATATATGAAGACAAAGAATGAATAGTCCTACGTTCTTTCACACGTTGTCAAACCTACTCAATAAAATCTTCTCTATACAAAAAAGATTTACTCTAAACCTATTGTCGGATACAGATTAGGGAGACACTGATTTCTACGTTTCTTAACGGTCTTGTCAAACCAAGTAGTTCGATATTTCACGTTTATATAATACTGTGAGAGTATCGTGTACACTTTGGTTGTCTTTATTTGGAACTAGGAATCCTTAGAAAGTTTGTCCTAGACAAAGATTCTCCGTGTCCCCGTCAAAATACCTGGCCCATATATATTATATCAGTCCCACTTAATTTCCGTTTTACTACACTACTGGTTATGATCACTAAGTGATTAATCTAAAACCATTAAAGTACCGAACTCATGATGTAAATGTTAATTTAGATGAGTATTTGTCTCTCGATCAGAGTGAGAAGATTCTCACTTATAACTACGAACACATCACTTTTTCTACCAAGAATTCTAATTTATCTACGAACAAATCACTTTTTCCACCAAGAATTCTGGACGTAAATACATTTAAAACTATATGGGTTAATAATATCACGTATTTATTTTATAGAACTAAACAAGTGTGACCAATATTAATTTCTTTTATATTTCGTAAAGCGGAGTTGGGATTTGGTAAGTAATACCAATTAATTCATATTTTATAGTGCCAAATGAATAAAACAGGTCAGAAGTAACAAGAGTTTTTTACTCATACAATTGTTACCGTTCGTAAGGAAGTTGTATAGACAGTTTACGATTGTCTACGGTCTTTTTTGACATAACTTTTTTTTGTTATCAATTTATCTCGTGTTTTACATAAAGTGGAAATTCTTTTTATTCTATCCACAAAACCCAGTTAGGGTCGTATGTCTCAGTACGACAGTCGAATTCTACGTCCTGTGGGTGGACGTAGGCATGATTAACATCCTCGGAGGTATCTGTAAAGGTGAAAGCCTCGGTTTCAACAGTGACTTGACCGGAAACACCAGAATACTAACGTTCTACGTTGAGTCGTTGTTGGTAATCCCTTGGAACTTTTCTGTCCAAAATAATAAGTGATCAAGATCTCTTAAGTACGGTTTAGACTCCGGTGTCGCGTTCAAAGTACATCTGTCTCTCTCTCGTCCATCTGGATCCCAAGAGGGAAATAACCCCGGGTCCCATATCATGGATCCCAAAAAACCTAAGTGAGAAATAACCATTTTAATTTTGTATTCTCGTCCTTAATTTCACACCCTTCTGTTTTACATCAGTCAGTGGACCATTTAATAGATCCAGTCAGTCTCGAAAGATTTGTTTTCACTAGAAGTCATTACTCCACCGGACCGAGAAATAGACCAACACATCGACCGTTTCACAAGCAAGGTCTACCCACAGAAACTTCTTCTACGGAGTCTTAGTTTTCGAATTACAGTCCGTGAATCCAATGTTATTTTTTATGGTCATCAGTCCACGTATACGAAATTATTCACGTTTTATAGTTTCAATTCCTTAAAAGAATGCACTCTACCATAAGAGTAGAGATTACGAAATTATCGTCCTTTCTAAATCACTGTATAGTCATCCATGACCAACAAATCTGGTTTTGCCTTCTCATTTTACAGAGAAAAACTTAAAAAGTCTAAATCTAGTCTTTTCATTAAAAAAAGATAAGATGAAAATGATTCAAGTATAAACGAAACCATATTTTATATAAAATATGTTGTAAAGTTTACTTAATCCAAGTCCTCTACTCGATCGAAATAAAACATCGGACTAATAGAGAAGGTTTAACACCGTATCAGGAACCGCTAATGTCTGTGGGATTAAGGTCTTGTACCTTAACTTCACAAATAAGAATTTACAAAGTACTCCATAGTAATTGCACTGATTCCGTTTATACCTTGGTGAATGGACTGGATAATTCTTTCAGACTGTAGTAAAAAGGGAGAGTAATTGACATAATTTATACATACCAGAGTAATTGTGATAACGACGATGGGAAGGGTCCTGAGTACTAAAAGAAACATTGCACCATTTCCCTTTGTCATTAAAGAAGAAATTTTACACTGATTGATATATGTCTTCAATATCATTTTTTACGATATTACAAAGAATACACACCTTTGACAAAATTTATAAATACTATGTCTGTCGGTTTCTAGAGTTAGAAACTTGTCTAATGTATAGTCAAGCATGTACATCTCTCCGTTCGTTATGTATGTCATCATTCGCTTACAATATCAGTTAACCTTTCATGATTTCTTATTACTTCCTCTTGTCCTATTTCCTCTAAACTATGTGTACCACTCATAGGTCTCCACGTTCGACTTTAAAATGTTGGCCCATCAGTCCAATCCAGTCTTTTCCGTTACCGTGGGGTGAGGTCATGAGAACGGACCTTTTAGGGTACCTACCTCTTCGGACCTTTCGACGTCAGGTACCCCAGCGCCTCCCAGCCTGTACTGACTCGTTGAAGTGAAAGTGAAAAGTAGAAGTACGTAACCTCTTCCTTTACCGTTGGGCGAGGTCACAAGAACGGACCTCTTAGGGTTCCTGCCGCCTCGGACCACGTGACGGCAGATACCCCAGTGTATCTCAATCTGTACTGACTTCACTGAAACGTCGTCGTCGTCGTCGTCGTCGTCGTCGTCGTCAGTCCAATCTATAATTGTTTTCGAACTGCGGTTTTGATTCTGTCCGTCCTCCATTTCCTCAATCGACACACTTTAAGATCCCTTCTTAAAGGGTCTGTCCAAGTGATCGATCCTGTTCTGATGCCATCCTTTCACGGACTAGTTCGGTCACATATGGTCCTTTATTGTATAATCATAAAGGACATCTTTATTCATATTTCTCTATGTACACTGGATCTGTGACGAAGTTATTCAAGTGAAGTAAATTTTTTAGTAGAAACCGGTGACGATTCGGAGAATGTCAAACCACATAGTCATAGGTTATAATGGGTAGGTGGGTGTGTATATGTATGTGACATTAACCACAATGTCTTTAATATAAAGACTTTATGGACTGATGTGCCCATTGAGAAATCCACCCTGAATTAGAAAGTCGTCGATAAACGTTGAAAAAGTCACATTCTGAGGATCCTGATACCGTGAAAGTTACTAAATTAAGACGGTAGTAAATGACCTAGACTGTCTTTACTACCCTGGTAAAATATCTTATTTTTACCCAGTCTCACCGTAATGACTTGAGTAACCTCGACATTGCGTTATATGGAAAATTAGTCTCCCCCCTTTTTTCTATTTCTACTAAGACACAATATGATAGGAAACAAGAAGGAAAAGTTAGAAATCGAAAGTACTACGTAAAACAGTAAAAGGGGTCTCGAGAAAATCACAGTAAGAGTTATTTCTAATAGTTTCACCTTATGATATAGACCTAAGTAACAATACGATTGGTCACGTGTCCTAAAAAAAGTCACAAGGAGAGAAAATAAATTTTTTTAGTTCGATTAACTTTTCGTATTTTAGATACGAGGATTTGGTAGAAAAGGACACGTCTAACTGACTAATTTTATAAGTAGAGTCGTAGTGATGATGACTTACCGTGGTTAAATATTTTAACAAAAATAATATCGGTCAAAGAAGTAATCGTCTTGGACACCTTCCGACACCCAAAAACACCTACGATAATCACTATTGTGTAGATGTAAAGTAACTAAAATTTTGATAAGACTTACCTACTGTTAAATAAAAAGGTAACATGAGAGAGGAGTTCCTGTTGAAGGGGAAAGGACAATGTCATCTTTTACTTAAGAATCGGACCTAAATTACTCATATCATCTCACACACTCAGAGTTTCAAAGTTTTTAGGGGACTTTGACGCTTTACAATCCTTAACTGTAGACCAAAAGAAAAGAGACAGAAAAAAAAGAAAGTGTCAAAAGAAGTCTCAGGTATCTAAGATTTTACTATGACCGTAGGGTCCCTTTAAGGTACGTCCTTGTCTGATGTTTATCGTTAGGTAGACATTCGTGGTAGAAATTCAAAGGGAAGCATTCTATGGTATCCTGTAGAAAGGATAACGGAGGTGAGTGGAAACTTATCGTTTGCTCTTATAGAGAACCTTATCTAGAGGATTATGAAAATCACGATACGAAGAACGTCTTTCTCTTCGTCTTCGTTCAAGAAATACACGTCTTCTACAAATTCAGATCCCTTTCTTCTGTTTCCAGGTACACCCTTAAATCCACACAAAAGTGTTACATGACAGGGATCATCGGAGATCGGGGGAGAAACAACAACAACTCAGCGATTCAACATAGACTGAGAAAACGTTGGGGTACCTGGCATCGAGTGGTCCGAGGAGACAGATACCTAAAAGGTCCGTCCTTATGACCTCACCCAACGGTAAAGGAGGAAGTCCCCTAGAAGGGTTGGGTCCCTACCTTAAACGCAGAGGACGGAACCGTCCGTCTAAGAGATGGTGGTTCAGTGGACCCTTCGGGGATTGAGGGGGATTCAACGGGGTTACTCCTATGTTACGACATCTTACGACTCTAAAGAGAAGAATATTTCCTTTTATGGATATCCTTACATTTGTGTACCAGCAAACATTGAAATGTAGATGATTAAAGGGAACTAGTGGATAAATGTTACTCTATGGTCGGGACTTACCCGTTAATTTATTTACCACTTATAACTTCTGACTAACAACTTATACCGTCAGAACATGACTAAACCCATTCTGTATTTCACTCCTACCCTCTCCCTGTCAATATCTGTTACCATTCTTTATCTTCAGAGTCAGAAGTTCTTTTTAGTTTCTTCCCCTCTCTCTACCCACACCAAAAGGAGGTGGTAAAAGGGTTCTGAATAAATTGGTGTTACTCCGATGTTGGTATCTCTGTATAACGTGACATGGTAAAGGGGTAGTTGTCTTTTTCTTAAATTTAACGTACTTAGTGATTCTGCCAGTAAAACATAGAGGGAACCAATGGGTCCTTAAGAAAGACTTTGTGTCGGTGTACAAGACGGGTCCCTTTACGAAGACTTAATAGACTCAACTTCCTACTTGAAAAAAAAAGTTAGAAAGTGTCTACTTATGAAAACATTTTGTGTGTTTTTTTTTACTTAATCCTCTTTTTTACTTTATTTCTCTGTGTTTTAAGTTAAAGGTGAGACAATAGTTATCTAAGTTGTCCGTATTTTACTGAAACAAGTTAACGATACGTTAAAGGTTTACTAATGTGGGTTTAGAACGTGTAGTGACGTTTGACCACTGTTTGTAAAACGTCTGGTAGTGGTCAACCGCATGAAGAGAATTCACCATAACGAAATTTCTCATCCCCCTCGTCACATGTCTCTATTTCGTTTTTCCACCTGAAGACCTGGAAATATTGGTTATCTCTCCCTGAGACGGGACATTGAGAAAGAGGACATTCTTAAGACGAATTCTACCCAACCTTCATACGAAGTGGACGAATGTTTGTTTTAGTTTCGGCCAAGTGTATGATGATCTTTAAAATTAGGACACCAAGAGTTTCTTCAGAGTCTGAATGTCTATAAGACGATTAAAAGACCTGAGAAAGACAAATATTTTAACAGAAGGAGACGAATAAAGTAAATTACTACGGAAAATAAAGAGAAAATATGTTGTCAATCCGGAAATAACTAAAATTTTGATATACACACATCAATTACTTTAAAAAATTTCTATAATTTCCCCTGTTAAAGTTAATTAAAAATTTAGCAGATAACCTATCTACCCTGACTTTTGTGAAATATATTAGGACACAATATATAATATATATAATAAATAAAGGAAATTATATGTTATATTTGTATATTTATAAATTTATGAAATCCCATCTTAGACTTAAAACACAAGATCTGTAGACTCATAAGAAATTCTCTTTATACGTGTAGAATATATCTGAAAAAAGATTAGAAATGTTTGAATAAAAACCAGAATGAAAGATGACAAGAAATATTCTGACTATGACAGTTTTAGACGATCAAAATAGAGGGGTAGTTTGAATTATAGGAATAGTTATTATTAGAGTTTTTTTTTTATTTACTTACAATGTTATTTTTAATATCGACATACAATCGATGTATGATCTTCTAATACGTGGGTTATTTTACGTTTTCTTTTTCTTTAAAGTTTAGAGATTTAATAGTTGAAAAGTAAAGAGTAAAACCCAGAGGAACACATAGATAACTATAGGTTTTCAGTTCTGATTAGTACCTAATTAATACCCCTATAATTCACACCGTGAATGAAAAGGGGGTTTGAGGTACGTAGAGTTAAAGTATACGATCCCTTTTCAGTAGGAGTCACGCACACAGAAGATCTACGTAGAAACCCATTTTGGTCGACAAACAGTATTGACAATCTATGAAAGGACCTTCTTTTCAATTTTTTTTTTCCGTTTTAAAAACTATGGATCAGTCAGTGAGTTAGGACGGTCACGTCCTTTTAGGTGGAGAGAGTAAATTAAGAAGGGTGGAAATACAGAAAAGTAAAAAAGAGACAGTACCAACCAATCACTCCAACGTATGACTACACTTTTACGACATGTCTTCGTTCTTGTAAATAAGTTTGACCTCTTCTGTAACTCTATTACATAATTTATTTTCCCGAATCTCTTCTGAATATATTGGTTAGCCGACCAATATTTATTCCCTCAAATTCTCCTCTCTCTTCCTTATTCCATTTGGAAACACTACCTTTGACCTTAGGTTCTCTTTGGATCTTCGTACGTGAGAGAATTGAGAGAACTAACTAAACTTTGGTATATACATTAGAAATATTCTTTTCGAAATCACGTTAACGTTCTTTTACGGGACCTCAGTTCCTCGAACAAATAACGTTATAATAACTCAAAGTGAAATATTTTGTCTTTTGACTTTGTAGTTATATGAGTCTCAACAATCCGTTATTACGTCTGATTACATAAAGTTTTAAGATGTTTCTTTTAAAGGTATTCTCTATCACAGAACCATTATCGTATCGGTATATTTAATGACACTCTAAAGTCTACAAAATACGTCTAAGAAGAAAGAAATATTTGACTTCGGTATCTCTAGGGAAAAGGTGTCTTCAAATATAATTTAGAAATAAAAAACTACCTTTTAACTTCTAAGAAGTATAAATTCATGTGTGATGTGACTTCTTTTCTTACGACTGATAACGATATCCAGATGATTTTACGGTAAACAAACTAAAACGGACAGAAATTGTTATAATGGTCAATGTACTCACCTCTACATCTTCCCTATTGTAAGTTTATATACTAACTATATTTGACCCTTCTTCTGATCATAGGAAAATTCTTTATCACAAAATTTATAGCGCACTTACGATTGTACTACCTTAGAGTGTCCATAATTTTTAATACGGTACGTAAATCTACTTTTATTTTCGTCAACGGGTCTATTATCTCCACCAGACGGAAGGTGAAGGTCCTCTAAAGTGACTGGTTAGAGTCTAAGATAACCTCGTTTATAACTTTGGTTTAAATAGTTTTGGGTAAATACTGAAGGTCTGGAGAAATTTTTTTCACGTTAGTGATCTAGTCATTTCGATTAACGAGAATTGATAAGACGTCTCCTATCGGTTTATGTCTCGTTACTAAATTTAAGTTCCGTGTAACAGAATTGTCTTGTTAATTGTAGAGTTTACACATTAGTCTTACTATTAACCCTTAGGTCCTACATACTTATTCGTAACTAACTTGGTCACGATAGGTTAGACCTGTTTTCTTTTAGCTCTCCTATTGACTCTCGGTTTAAGTCTATAGACGTGCCGACATTCCCCCTTGTACCAACGCAATAAGACGAGGTCTCCCGACGAAACCACCATCACTCTCCCACAACGCATTATTCCTTGACGTACCCTCTCGTCGACTTACGACCACGGTCTGAGAAACGTAAATTTAGAGTAGAGGAAGTGATGGATCTACACGTTATAAACCGAACAAAAAAGTCGAAAAGACACACAGGATAAGAGGATTTTTTTTTTTTTACACATTTCTCGAGAACACTTATGAGTTATTTAGTTGTGTTCAGTTGGTAAGTCTTGTATCAGACTCGTACACCTTACAGTCTCTTCCGAGTTATCTATAATCGAAGATGAGATCTAAAAACTAGAGGGTTGTTATTTTCACTGACACTCTTTATAGGACTATTAAGTTCATACACTCGAAAACGAAGGACATTCGTATAATAACTCAGAAACAGGACCAAGAAGTAATCGCAACCACTGTAAATTTCAGGGACAACTACCACTCAGTAAGTAATTGTCCATAAATACAGAAATACTGTGAAAAGGGTCTTAGTGACTTCTTGTGCTAAAAATCCACACGTCAATTCATAGTCCGGTAAACTGACTTTCTTCTTCTAAAGAAGTGAAAACGGTGAGAATTTAAGATCGTAGAGAAGTCATGAAACACCGAATACTTTTGTCGACTATAACATGATTCGAAGTTCATGGAAGAACATGTTTCAGTCGTATCCTCGGTCGGTTCATGTAATTTCGAAGTCAAATGACGGGAAACGGGTGGGTGTCTTTAGTTTCGACAGAAAGTAGGATTTGACATTTACAAACTGTAAAAATAGGTCGTTCTCACTTTGAGACCTAGAATAAAGGGACTTATCTTGGATAGAGGAGTCCCTTTAGAGTCAACATGCATCCGAATAAAAGACTCGAAAGAAAGGTAGTTCCTAGTATCAGAACACAACTAATGATAAGTTTTGCACGTTTATTTTCCATAAAAAATATAAAACAGGTAGAAAATATCACCACATATCAGTCTTCTCCTAGATTAAGCAGTTCCGTTCTTGTCTATAAAAAGAAAAGTTTACGTTTACATAGTAAATAGTCGAGTTTTGAGGGTACAACGGAGGGTAAAAAGAAGTATCGTGTGGAGATGACGACGACGACGACGATTCAACGAAGTCAGCACAGGCTGACACACGGTGGGGTACCTGACGTCGGGTGGTCCGAGAAGGCAGGTACCCTAAGAGGTCCGTCCTCATGACCTCACCCCACGGTAACGGAAGAGGGTATCGTGTGGAATATATAGGTCATAAGAGACTGACGACGGAAGAAGGAAACGAACATAAAATGAAGAAGGGTTGTGTGTAAGAATATATGTGTGACACGAGTCAGTCTTCCCGAAGGAAGTGAATGACCTAACGTAACTCGGGAATGAGTACTATTGAAAACACGTACAGAACCCAAGGTAAAAGAACTTTACGAAAAGGGTGTGGGAGAAAAAAAATTTTTTTTTACTTAAAATGACTTCATATCAACTAAATTAATTTTATTAGAAAAACCGACGGGACGTACAGTACATCTTAGAATCAAGGAGTCAGTCCCCAACTTGGGTACGGGAAACGTAACCGTCGAGTCTCAGAATTAACGACCTGGTGGTCCCTTCAGGGAGAGTTTGGCAGAAACTGTATAGGCAATTTTAAATAGAAGGGTTCTTTAATAGTTTATGGGGAAGTACTGAGAAAGAAATTTATGTAGTCAAGGGTGACAATTGTCCGAGAAAATGTGAGGGAATTAAAAAAGGAAAAAAGAAGTCTCCTGAATGATGAGGAACATCAAGTAACAAAAACGAAAACAAAATGAATTGTAGACGAAAAAGGAAGCACTTCCGTCCCTGAGACACAAAGTGTGTGTGTCTTAGATCGTGTCTGTCATGAGTGAAGAGTATCGAGACTGTGCATTTTTAAAATCAATAGTGACTTTAATCAATCTATTGTGGTCAGGGGTTTGTTGTGTTAAAGGTAAAGTCAATGATCGTACCTAATTGATCTTTTTTAATGTCTTCATGTTTGTACTGGCGATTGAAAAATTAGGTGTTTGACAATACACTTATTGCTTACACGGACAAAAAGGGTTACAGACAGTAACTGACGTATAGAGAATAAGTCAAGTACATGACTATCGTTTCGTACATTAATGCAACGGAGGAACGGAGGGTCACTATTTGAGTGTACTGTAAAATTTATGTTTTCTACGTATTAACTTTTTTTTTCAACCGGTCGTTTTTTTTTTCACGGTGATTCTTTATTTTCACTACTACGATCTTCACGTTGAGTCTAGTATGAAATTACCTTAATATCTTCTATATTGAATGCACCCTCACAACTACTACAAAGGGAAGATATCTGTACTCTATATGCTTGTCTCCTTAAATCATTTCCACTTGAAGGCCTCTGTTCACTCCTTTCACCAACACTACTTTCCGATTTCTAAAGGATATCCTTTACAGTTTTTTGGAATATTGATTTCCTTCGGACTCTCTCTAAAGCGTTGTATTTTTCGCGTCTCCTATTTTTTAACCTTCGACTAGCGTTGACGGAACCAGGCGAACTTGACAGTATTGTTTCATGGTATTTGATTCACCAAATATTTGTTGTCTTTAAATAAAAAGTATCAAGACCTTCACCCTTTAAGTTCTAGTCATACCGTCGTACCAACCTAAGACCACTTATAGAAGAACCCCCAACGTCTCCCGACTGAAGAACATAGGAGTATACCACCTTTCTTACCTTAATGACCTAGTGTACTAATAAAATGAAAATCAAAAAACCCTTTGGAGGTATGACAGAGGGTATCACTGAAGTGGTTAAACGTAAGAGTGGACTTTGTAGTAGTTCTTATATAACGACAGTAAAGGTTTCACCTGTTATGGGACTTTAAGCAAAACAGAAGTAAAATGTAACTCCTCTTACTTAAGATGTCTCCGTTCCCCTAAATGTGTGTCAATGTTTAGAGAAAATACTACTGTGGAACATAGTCAGGACTGAGGGTTAGGAATCGCCACTGAGTTTTAGCTACGACGAAGATAAAGTGAATCAAGACGTTTGAGAGATAGGTCACCGTATTGACGGGTAATGTTACTTCCCCTGCAAAAACGTGGTTCTAAGACGCGTTTACCACCGTTACCCCACTCAAAATAAAAGGTGTAAAGGTCAGGATAAGAGAAGGTTGAGATTGAACAGGGTGTATATTTACCGTGTGAAGACAACGGTGTACACTTTCTGTGGTCTATAACCACAGGATATAAGCATTAAAACTTTCCTTCTTTTTTCTCCGACAAACCCCTGTGAAAACCCTTTTCGATACTAATTTATCGTTTCAAACCTCCTTAAAGCCGTGAAGTCATTATAAAAAAATGTAGAAAAAACTCTCTAAGAACTAGTCTACAGATAGTTTGAAGATAAAAGACTCCGTTTTAGGGAACGAGACAACTCCTGACCTCAACATGGTTAACTATCTTGAGAGGACTCTTAGATTCCAAGTCTCTCGGAGGAGTTCACTCATAGTATTCAGTCTTAAGACAAATACAATCGATACAAATAGAGTAATAATAGTCGTTCCTTTGTAGGAGAATTCACTTTCTCTCCCCAAAAATACAGGGGTATAATCAGTGGGACGAATAAATTGAATATACGTCTCATGTAGTATTCTTTGAGACCCGACCTCCTTCGTGTTCGACCTTAGTTCTAACGGCCCTCTTTATAGTTATTGGAGTCTACACGTCTACTGTGGTGGGAATACCGTCTTTCGTTTCTCGATTTCTCGGTGAGTTACCTTCACTTTCTCCTTTCACTTTTTCAACCGAATTTCGAGTCGTAAGTCTTTTGATTCTAGTACCGTAGACCAGGGTAGTGAAGTACCGTTTATCTACCCCTTTGTCACCTTTGTCACAGTCTGAAATAAAACCCCCCGAGGTCTTAGTGAAGTCTACCACTGACGTCGGTACTTTAATTTTCTGCGAATGAGGAACCTTCCTTTCAATATTGGTTAGATCTGTCATATAAGTTTTCGTCTCTGTAATGAAACGGTTGCTTCCAGGCAGATCAGTTCCGATACCAAAAAGGACACCAGTACATACCTACACTTTCAACCTGATATTTCTTTCGAGTCACGTCTTCTTGACTACGAAAACTTGACACCACAACCTTTTCTGAGAACTCTCAGGGAACCTGACGTTCCTCTAGGTTGGTCAGGTAAGATTTCCTCTAGTTGGGACCCTAAAGAAACCTTCCTTACTACGATTTCGACTTTGAGGTCATGAAACCGGTGGAGTACGTTTCTCAACTGAGTAACCTTTTCTGAAACTACGACCCTCCCTAATCCCCGTCCTCTTCTTCCCCTGCTGACTCCTACTCTACCGACCTACCGTACTGACTAAGCTACCTGCGTTCAGTCAGGTAGTCTCACCTGAGACCCCCAACCACTACCTGTCCCTCCGGACCGCACGACACTAAGTACCCCAGTGTTTCTCAGTCTGTGCTGACTCGTTGACTTGAGTTGACTTTACTTGACGGTTAAGGGAGGAGGTCCCCTAGAAGGACTGGGTCCCTAGGTCGAGTGTTGAGGACTTAGAGAACGTGACGTCCACCTAAGAAATGGTGACTCGATGACACCTTCGGCTTTTGTTGAAATGACCGGATTAAAACAACGTGTTAGAGATCAAATTGAAGGTCACAAGTCCGTATGAAATATACCTACCATACAAAACAAAGATGATAAATTTTATAGAGGAGACCGGAAAGTCTATAAGTCCGTAATAAACGCATCTTGGTTCCAAGGGTTTCTTGTCTGACCGACCGAAAACAATTTTGTTAATTGGAAAGTACGTCATGATCCACCGTTAAATGTCGCGATTTCCGATGATACAAAACCTTTTTCCTACCGTTAAAGTGTCAACTCTCGAAAGGTAAATGGAGAAAGATATTTGATCGAACATGGATAAAATCCCGAAAGAAACTAGATTTTACAGTGAAAAATTTAAAGACTTTGAAACATAAAAGAAGGAAGTCAAACAATTATTAAAACACTTTATCACTGACCTCGTTTTACTACGTGACAATTAGAGTAACTCATCTTAATCTGGGAGGGTTAGTCCCTTCAGGACACATGAACCGTCGAGAGAACACTACCTACGACAATTCCTGGAGTCGAAGATCGGACCGTAAATTATAGTAGACTATAGATAAGAGGTAAAGAGACACGAGTCTTTATCCGTGATTCTCTGTGAAAAAGGAAGGACGGAATGTCAAACAAGTGTTACTGACTAGAATAAATTCCTGTATTGTTTTAAACACGACAATTTAAAGACCAGTTGATTCGAAATTGAGAATTAATTAATTAAGAGTTAAAAGTTAGTACAAAAAGAAGGAGATTGAATGTGATGTGAAAGTTAGAGACAAGTGAGATGAAAATAACTTCATATCAACTAAATATTTATAAGACAATGAAAGTCCACATGTAGTTTCACTAACCGATATATATATATATACATATGTATATGTCAAAAAGTATAAGAAAATGTATACCAAATAATTTTCTATAACTTATATCAAGGGATACGATATGGAATCCTGGAACACCAAATAGGGAAAATATATATTATCAAACGTGGACGATTAGGGTTTGAGAGTTAGGTCAGGAGGGGACGAGGGGAGAGGGAACCGTCGGCGTTCAAACGAGAGACATAGATAGTCAGACGAAGACAAAGTACCTATTCAAGTAGACGTAGTATAAAATATCAAATGTATATTCAATATACCAGAAAGAGAAAGACTGAATGAAGTGAATCATAGTATTAGAGATCCAGGTAGGTACACCGACGTTTACCGTAATAAAGAAAGAAAAAAGTACCAATTCATTAAAGGTATATATATATATGCATTTTGTGTAAAAGAAGTAGGTAAGTTTTTAATGGTACGAAAACGAAAGTCACGTGTGTGAGTGTAAACTATTAGTGGTTCAGGATAGACAAAAAAAGAACATGTCAATAGGGAACATAGACGTCCCCTAACCAACTCCTGGGGGTGTCTATGGTTTTACACACCTACGAGTTCAGGAAATAGATTTTCCGTATCATAAACGTACATTTGACACGTCAAGAGAACGCACGAAATTTAATAGAGATTTATGAATATATGGATTATGTTACATTTATGATGTGTTTATTATGACCTCACCTATCGGGAAGGGAAGAGGTCCCCTAGAAGGGTTGGTCCCTCTTGGGTCCAGAGGACGGTAAGTCCACCTAAAAAATGGTAGACTCGGCAGTCCCTACGGGTTTATTTTATAAGTCGAGTCAAGTGAAGTCAAGTCAGCGACTCAGCACAGATTTAGAAACACTGGGGTACTTAACGTCGTACGGTCCGGAGGGACAGGTAGTGGTAGAGGACCTCAAGTGAATCTGAGTGCAGGTCGTTCAAGCACTACGGTAGGTCGGTAGAATAGGAGCCAGTAGGGGAAGAGGATGACGGGGGTTAGGGAGGGTCGTAGTCTCAGAAAAGGTTACTCAGTTGGGAAGTGTACTCCACCGGTTTCATGACCTCAAAGTCGAAATCGTAGTAAGGAAGGTTTCTTTAGGGTCCCGACTAGAGGAAGTCTTACCTGACCAACCTAGAGGAACGTCAGGTTCCCTGAGAGTTCTCAGAAGAGGTTGTGGTGTCAAGTTTTAGTAGTTAAGAAGCCGCGAGTCGGAAGGAGTGTCAGGTTGAGAGTGTAGGTATGTACTGGTGTCCTTTTTGGTATCGGAACTGATCTGCCTGGAATCATCCGTTTCATTACAGAGACGCAAACTTATACGATAGACCCAACCAGTATTGAAAAGAAGGTTCCTCATTCGTCGAAAATTAAAGTACCTACGTCAATGGTAGACGTCACTAAAACATCTGGGGGTTTTATTTTAGACTGTGACAAAGGTGACAAAGGGGTAGATAAACGGTACTTCACTACCCTGGTCTACGGTACTAGAAGCAAAAGATTTACAACTCGAAATTCGGTTGAAAAAGTGAGAGGAGAAAGTGAAAGTAGTTCTCCGAAAAATCAAGGAGAAGTGAAAGACGGTATTCCCACCACAGTAGACGTATAGACTCCAATAACTATAAAGAGGGTCGTTAGAACTAAGGTCGAACACAAAGAAGGTCAGGTCGCAAAGAGTACTACATGAGACGTATCTTCAATTTATTCGTCTCACTGTTATATGTCGGAACTGTATGAGGAAAAGGATAAACCTTGGTCAGACAACAAGGTACAGGTCAAGATTGACCTCCGTCCAGTCCACCAGACCATAACGGTAGACAACTTCTTAAAAGGTGTCAAATAACACTAGGTGTGTCAGTTTCCGAAACCGTATCAGTTATTTCGTCTTTATCTACAAAAAGACCTTGAGAGAACGAAAAAGGTACTAGAATTATGAGACATTTATCAACGGACATACGTCGTTTAAGTTCAAAACGATAAACCTTACAAGACTTTTTTTAAAAAAAACCTATAAAAGTTGGGTGTCAACTAACTTAGGTACCGATACCCATGCCTCCCGACCAACACATTGAGAGTGTACAAAAGCTAGAAGAGATAAAGAGGAAATAATAAGGAACTCGGTATTATAAAAGGACTTTGATTAAGTCATTCGGCGATGTGACCGTCAGGGTAGAAGACAAAACGTAGAAGGTCTATTAAGAAATTAACGTCGTTTGGGAAAGAAAGATCTTATATTTCGAACAACACAGTGAGTATCTGACTCTAAGGAAGTCAAACAGGGATACCCGGTAATCGACTTTGGGTCGTAAAGTCGTAACAACAGTTGACGGACTCTTGTACCTGATGAAGACGGGTAAGGTTTCGGAGGGTGTGTTATACACCTGTTATTTACCACAGACAATTGATAAAAGTTCTTCGTACAAAAATGTTCCGAGAAGTAAAAATGTTGGTAGAGAAATTTAAAAGTGTGTACGGGTACGTTAGTTACCTGGATCTAAGGGTTTTTCTTGATTCTTTTCTTTTTTTTTAAAATTTGGGTAAGTATCATTGACAATTTCTTCACGTTCTGTCTTACTCTTCACAGTCTGACGGACGTTTACCGTCTTTTACATTCCTCTCACTCCTTTTTTTCCGGTCCGTTCCCAGTCTGAGGGTCTCTATAAACCTTTTACCATTCTTACCTGTGTCCTGTTTGTCTTTCTCTCTGTCTAGTGTGATCGGTGTTTCTTGTTAAAGCGATGGATTCGGTCACCGACTCCACAAGGATTGTTTATGTAAGAGGACAAGGTTTACTTTTAGACCAGATCTTAAATCAATTAAAACGAAGTGTCTATATAACGATCCATAACATTCTCGGTTACTGTGTTTAAATCTGTTATACCTGAGACGGGTCCTTAGGAAGGAAGGTAGGTCAAATCTTCCGTCTGTCCTTGTCTATAGTCATAGTCTCCTACTCTGTACGTCTTCCACACCCCCCCTTCACTCACCTTTTCCCTGTATAACAACTTGAACTCCCCTAGTCCCATCTACTTGATTATCTATAACTACCATTCTTGATTACTCTTGGTATTTCATAAGTTATCAATGTAAATTAAGAACTTTTAAATCTAAAATAATTGTCTCTATTTAAAAGTTTCTATCATTTACGACCTTACCGTTTGGTGAAGTCTTAAGAACGGAACTCTTGGGGTATTTGTCATACTTTTCCGTTTTATTATCCTATGACTTTTTCCTTGAGAGGTCCAGTAATCCACGGGTTATACGATGACTTCTAGTCACCTCTTTATTGAGGTCTTTCTTTCTTCCCTACTTCCGTTTCGTTTTGTTATGGGTCGACACCTACACTGACCACTATCTTTGCTCCAGACTACGACATTTCTCGTTATAACGTATCCTTGGACCTTACAGTCCGGGTACTTAGTTCCGTTTAACCTTCACCAGTTTGTTCTCTACCGTTCTTACTTGCAACTGTAAGATCCTTAGTCGTTTGATTTTACCTGACCTTACCCACTTAAATTGAGACTACTGGTAATATAGTTGATGATGACACTGATCCTTAGGAAGTCTCGTCCTTAGGGAGTCTTCTTTACCTCAGTTGTTTTCTCAGGCTTTACGTCATGAACCTACGTTAGAGTTTTTACTGTCTTACTAGAGACAAGTAGAGGTTCCGCTTGTTAAGTTATAATGTCAATAGGTTCAGATACGGGGTTGGTCATTACGACTTCTTCGACTTCAACTTGCCAAAATACTTCTAGATGTTCTGGAAAATCTTGATTGTGGGTTTTTTCTACAGGAAAAGTAATATCCCCTGACCTTACGTTTTCATCCTTCAATTCTTTGTGGACCTCATTGTCCGTTTAAACCGGAACCTTACACCTTACTTCGTCCCGTTTCTGATTATCTCAAAACGGTTCTTTTACGTGACCAGTATCGTTTGTGGGAGAAGGTTGTTGTGTTCTCTTCTGAGATGTGTACCTGTAGTGGTCTGCCAGTTGTGACTTTAGTCTAACTAATATAAGAAACGTCGGTTTCTACCTCTTCGAGATATCTCAGTTGTTTTTGTTCTGGTGTTCGACTGACACCGAGTCTAGTACTTGAGGAATAATGGTTTAAGTCTGAGTTTAACTTCTTTCATCCCTTTTGGTGATCTGGTAAGTCGATACTGGATTTAGTTTGGGGAATACTAATATGTCACCTTTACTCTTTATCTAAATTACCGGATCTAGACTATCTATCTCACGGACTACGTGATATCTTACTCCAAGCACTGTAACATGTCCTCTGTCCCTAGTTCTGGTAAGGGTTCCTTTTCTTTACGTTTTTTCGTTTTACCGACAGACCCCTCCGGAATGTTTATCGACACTTTTCTGCTCTCCGTTTTTCGTTTCCTCTTTTCCTTTCTATATTCATAGACTTACGTCTCAAGGTCTCTTATCATTCTTCTCTATTCTTTCTGAAGAAGTCGCTAGTCACGTTTCTTTATCTCCTTTTCTTGTCTTACTCTTTCTGATCTCTAGAGAAGTTCTTTTAGTCTCTATGGTTCCCTTGTAAAGTACGTTTCTACCCGAGATATTTCCTGTCTTTACCAGACCTGGATTGTCTTCGTCTTCTATAATTCTTCTCCACCGTTCTTATGTGTCTTCTTGACATGTTTTTTCTAGAAGTGCTGGGTCTATTAGTACTACCACACTAGTGATTAGATCTCGGTCTGTAGGACCTTACACTTCAGTTCACCCGGAACCTTTAGTAGTGATACTTGTTTCGATCCCCTCCACTACCTTAAGGTCAACTCGATAAAGTTTAGGACTTGCCACTACGACAGTTTCACAGGGTGAGTTATACGGTCGTTTCAACCTTTTGAGTCGTCCCGGGTGTCCTGACCTTTACCAGTCAAAAGTAAGGCTAGAGTTTCTTTCCGTTACGGTTTCTTACGAGTTTGATGACGTGTTAACGTGAGTAGAGTGTACGATCATTTCACTACGAGTTTTAAGAGGTTCGGTCCGAAGTCGTTATGCACTTGGTACTTGAAGGTCTACATGTTCGACCAAAATCTTTTCCCTCTCCTTGGTCTCTAGTTTAACGGTTATAGGCGACCTAGTACCTTTTTCGTTCTCTCAAGGTCTTTTTGTAGATAAAGACGAAATAACTGATACGGTTTCGGAAACTGACACACCTAGTGTTCTTTGACACCTTTTAAGAAGTTGTCTACCGTTATGGTTTGGTGGACTGGACGGAGAACTCTTTAGACATACGTCCAGTCCTTCGTCGTCAATCTTGACCTGCACCCTGTTGTCTGACCAAGGTTTATCCTTTTCCTCACGCAGTGCCGACATATAACAGTGGGACGAATAAATTGAAGATACGTTTCATGTAGTACTCTTTGCGACCTGACCTTCTTTGTGTTCGACCTTAGTTCTAACGACCCTCTTTAGAGTTATTGGAGTCTATACGTCGACTGTGGTGGGAATACCGTCTTTGACTTCTCCTTGAGTTTTCGGAGAACTACTTTCGCTTTCTCCTCTCACTTTTTCAACCGAATTTCTAGTTGTAAGTCTTTTGCTTCTAGTACCGTAGACCAGGGTAGTGAAGTACCCTTTATCTACCCCTTTGTCACCTTTGTCACAGTCTGAAATAAAACCCCCAGAGGTTTTAGTGACGTCTACCACTGACGTAGGTACTTTAATTTTCTGCGAATGAGGAACCTTCTTTTCAATACTGGTTGGATCTAACATATGAGTTTTCGTCTCTGTAATGAGACGGCTGATTCCAGGCAAATCAGTTCCGATACCAAAAAGGACACCAGTACATACCTACACTCTCAACCTGACACTTCTTCCGACTCACGGCTTCTTAACTACGAAAACTTGACACCACAACCTCTTCTGAGAACTCTCAGGGAACCTGACGTTCCTCTAGGTTGGT
>SJYO01000647.1:23280221-23301123 GCA_006410555.1 Capra ibex
TCTAGTTGTAAGTCTTTTGCTTCTAGTACCGTAGACCAGGGTAGTGAAGTACCCTTTATCTACCCCTTTGTCACCTTTGTCACAGTCTGAAATAAAAACCCCCGAGGTTTTAGTGACGTCTACCACTGACGTCGTTACTTTAATTTTCTACAAATGAGGAACCTTCTTTTCAATACTGGTTGGATCTATCGTATAACTTTTCGTCTCTGTAATGAAACGGCTGATTCCAGGCAGATCAGTTCCGATACCAAAAAGGACACCAGTACATACCTACACTCTCAACCTGACACTTCTTCCGACTCACGGCTTCTTAACTACGAAAACTTGACACCACAACCTCTTCTGAGAAGTCTCAGGGAACCTGACGTTCCTCTTGGTTGGTCCTCTAGTCGGCACCCTAAAGAAACCTTCCTTACTACGATTTCGACTTTGAGGTCATGAAACCGGTGGAGTACGTTTCTCAACTAAGTAACCTTTTCTGAGACTACGACCCTCCCTAACCCCCGTCCTCCTCTTCCTCTGCTGTCTCCTACTCTACCGACCTACCGTAGTGACTGAGCTACCTGGACTTAGACCCACTTGAGGCCCTCAACCACTACCTGTCCCTCCGGACCACACGACACTAAGTACCCTAGCGTCTCAGCCTGTGCTGACTCACTGACTTGACTTGACTGACTACTACACATCCCTTTTTGTTCGGTACCTCTTAATTATTTTAATCCACATAGTAGCACCTAATCCACACTAAATGACTTGACTAGAGTTTAATTGGAGTGTCCATTCCGGTACAAGATCTTGTTTACAAAGACTGGAATAAGGAGATCGTCTTGTATGTCATCTCAAGAATTTGGTAAAGTCGTAATCAAAGTGAGAGTCACCTAGTATGTATGTTTTCACTGAAGTCCTTGGAGATTTATATAATAATCGGTCTTATCGCGAGGGACTCTAACGTACGTTACGGATACCCCCACATAAGATTCTTAGAATTGGTTTTATGAAAGTTCTTGGAACCTATAGGGAAATTCCACTATGGATGTCGAAAATTGCCTCTTTTATTTTTCATATTAACTCCTTCCATATCGAGTTTTACCTTATTATCTTCAAAAAACTAATCTTCATGATACAAAAAGAAAGAAACCATTACGAATCGAAACTTTTACTTCTAGTAGAAAGTGTGACAGTCTTTAATATCATAGAATGTAATTATTCTTTCATCTTATTTGGAACACAAAGAAAGAAATCTAGACAAATCAAAATAGACAGATCTAGTCAGAGTCTAATAAGGAAACTTGATATTAAAACGTTTACAGAGTTCCCGGTCAATTTGAGTAATAAATACCATGAACGATGTATCACCTTTGTAAATGGATGTACCTATGTCAAAAGTGTGGTCTGATTCGATCACATAGTAAATGATAAAGTGAACAGGTACGTAAGTCAAGAGGTAAACCCCACTTTATACGTTAGACATAAAATTCGAAGACAAGAGACAAGAAATATCAAAAGTAGATGACAGATTAAGAAAATCAGATTAACAAGTTAACGAGACGAAAGTCCCTTTCAGGGAGATCATATCTGAGACATATTAACTAACAGGGTGGGGAAACATCATCGTCAATACGAGAAGTAAAAATTAAGAAATCAATCTGAGAATTCACTGAGTTTAAAGAAATAGAAAGAGTAGGTTCAAATAAAAACATAAAGACGAATGTACAAAATAATACAACAAAATTAAAATATTACATGGACTAAAGAAATCTAAATATCTTGATTGTACTTCAATTTAGTCAACTTCGAAACTAAAAGTACACAAAGATCTATAAAATTTTTACACAAAATTAAAAAATACAACGTCTTAGAAAAATTCCTAGACTATGAGAAAATAGAGGACAAATTAAAAAAATCAGAAAACTCTAATACTGCAAGAACCATAATACTTCCATATTAGAACCACAATACTACAAGTCCGAAATCTAAAAGAACCCAAGGGAATTATAAATGAATTTATTTGGTCTTGATAAGACGATCTTTAGTTTGGACAGACAACTACTAACATTCAAATGATCAGGTCACTAAGTTGTAGGACTTTCTAAATGTTCCCCGGACCACGGTACTACTGATCTCTATATAAACTCAGATATATAAAAAAGTCCAAAACATTTTCATAGTAGGACTCAGGTTATAAAGTATAAGTGGAATCGAAAACCGGATCAGAGGTAGGGTCACACACTACGCTGGACGAGTTACGACTTCGATACCCAAATACTATCTTGAGACGACGAGGCGATCCCTCTTGTTTGAGTTCTAGGTTTGGGATGAAGACGTAAACCTCATGAGTATTAAAAAGAAATCCTAGGGTCATGTTGAGGAAAGGTTACGATAACTAAATATCACGTCTCGATAATCACACAAAGGATAGTTAAACCCACACAGAGGGGTCGTCTAATACTCAAAGATTTCTCGTATTTAGTTCACGAAAAGAAGGACCTTATGAATAGACGATCGTATAACTGATTGTATCTCTCAGCATCTTTTTTTTTACAACCGTTTAAAGATAATTTATGACTTACGACTTACTTTATGTAGAAGTACCATCTGAAATCTTATATTACTACTTTGTAAGGAATCATCGTAATTTTGATTCTTGTTCATTATGTTCGTTCGGTCAACTACTACTACTAAAAAAGGCAAAGAACAAAGTCAGAAAGAAAAAACAAATGAAACAAAATAAAGAGAATCCATCATATCAAGTGACGTAATAACGACTTTAATTATCTTGACTTTGATTAACTTATATAATTTAACGTGGTTCACTTAAAAAATCTTCCATCGAATATCTAGGGATTGGAAATTATCAGTATTTATCGGTCCTGAACTATATTTAAGAAATAAGTAATTAGGAAATAACTAGGAATTATACATCAACGATTGTGAGTCTATTTTTACATAATGACGAAAATTTTATAATAACATAACGGTATATTCAACTCTCGGTCTTAACCTCGTTTTGTCAAGTCAATTAACCTGTGGTCAAGTCCTACCAAACAATATTATGTAGACCGTATTTTTTCTCCTACTTTTCTTTTGTAAGTACGGTCTGAACTTATCTCCTATCCAATACTTATTTGACTACTGACAGACATTAAAAGAGTTTTAGTTGACTCGACTTTAATACGTGAACATAAAAGAATTGAAATATTCGATTTATCAAAGTAAAAGTCTCATATATACCTCTCTAAGTGGTAAATTTGTGATAACTTACGTATTTTAAAAATTAATATTAAATTACGAGGTTTTATCGATAAAATTACGGTCACATTTTCCCTCACAAAAGTTTGATAGAAGGAATATAAGGAGAAATTACTATCAAACAAAGATACTCAAATTAATTTAACTGATATGTTTTAACAATAAAACATTTGTTTTATTAGTTTATAACCGTTAAGATATGGTAAATTTGATTTATATAAAATATCAGATTTGAAAATATTCATCGATATACATTGACGAAGGGTATTTTTAACTCTTTTAGAATTTAACACAAAACAAGTACAAACCCTTCAGGATAATTTTTTTCTCTCTCTCTCTCTCTCTTTGTTAGGATTTAACATAAAACCAGTATAAGTCCTTCAGGGTAGTATATGTGTTACCTCATAATGAGTCGGCAATTTTTCTTAAGTAAACTTAGTCAAGACTACTCTACCTACTTTGACCTCGGTTAATATGTCTCACTTCATTCGGTCTTTCTTTTTGTGGTTATGTCATATGATTGTGTATATATACCTTAAATCCTTCTACCGTTACTGCTGGGACATACGCCTTTTTTCTGTGTCTACACATATTACCTGAAAACCTGAGTCTCCCTCTCCCTCTCCCTCTCCCACCCTACTAAACCCTCTTACCCTTAAGATCGTACANCCACGTCGTACGAACCCCGACCACGTACCCCTACTGGGTCTCTCTACAACACCCCTCCCTCCACCCTCCCCCCAAGTACAAACCCTTGCGTACATTCTTAATTTCTAAAATTTTAAATTTTTATTTTATTTTATTTCAGAGGGCGATTTTTTTTATTTATTTATTTTTATTTTTTTAATTTTTTTCAACTCTTTGTTATGATTTAACATAAAACAAGTACAGGAAACCTCCATGTTGGACTACTTGTACTAATTATAAACTTCCTAATTGCTACTGAACCGGAACTGAATCTCTAAATCTATTGTGAGGTATGGTGAACGTTTGTTGAAAGTTCTCATTCAATGATTACGAAGTCCCTTATTAGAACATAAATAGTGGATTTTTAAAAAAAAAAGAGTTACTTTCCATTATAAACCCAAAAAAATTAGATTCTGGACCGACGACGACGATACATCAACGATTCAGCACAGACTGAGAAACACTGCGGTACCTGACATGATCGATCGGGTGGTACAAGGAGACGGGTACCTTAAGAGGTCCGTTCTTATAACATCACCCAACGGTAAAGAAAGAGGTCCCCTAGAAGGGTTGAGTCCCTAACTTGGGTACAGAGGACGTAACGTCCGTTTAAGAAATGGTAACTTGGTGGACCCTTCATGGATTGTAGATCTTTACGTATAATAAAAATAGAATAAAAAGACATACAACGTAGTACAAGAAATTCATGTGTTACGACACTTTACTCCAATGTCGAGATTAGACCCCGACTAAAAAAAAAAAAAATTAGAGAGTGGTAATGGTGGTATATACGGGTTCAAATAGAAGAAGCGACTCAACCCTCTGTCACCACCAAAGGGACCCCACACAAAACTCGTGAATTATGGACCATCTTCTGTCTTAAATTAATGTAGACTCAGTATCTTTATCAGAACCTTTACAATTCTTGGATCTTCATAATTCAGTGGGTTATCCTCAAGTATGAACCGTAATCTGGTGAACTTACTTGACACTTCCAGATCCCTATAAATTACTTTCCTTACTATTCTCTCTTTATCGTCTTTCTTCTCCGAAAGGGGGTTTAATTATTCACAAACATTGTTTCAACTAGTTCCGTCGTTCAATTCTTATGTATAAAAACGTTCTTGTCTCCCGTGGAGAAATAATTACCTCCCAGTATATGTTACATATTAACTCCTTACGATTTAAAAGTTGACTATGAGACTACACCCCCTTCTTAAGTTATGTCTAAAACTATGACACTCTACACGATCTCTTAATTTCCGTGTCTATTGGACTTACTAATGGGTTTATAGTGTGTCAGTTGTTTTAGATAATCTACCTTTACATAGAGACCTTATCAGGTCAGACCTCGAAAAAGATTTTTCTTTTTTTTATTGAAAAGGGGATTTCGTAAAACGATCTTCAAGTCTACAACTATCTCAAATTCTGAGGTATGTACTGAATACTGTGGTCTAACGGCTGGAGGACCCTACTCCAAAGACTAAAACTAGTTTCGTATGTCTTTCGACTTAAAGTACCAGATAAACATTGTACGGACCTTAATGACCCCTCAGTGATATCAAGTGACATGGACATCGAAACTCTGGGATAGATAATAACGGTGTTGAAGATAAGTTCAGATGACAAGAGACTAGAACAGACATCTGTCAGTTCAGGACCTGACCTCAGACTAGTTTCGTCATAAACTTCTTTCTCGACAAACTGGACTCACTGTTACTGTCGGTCTACTGTCCGGTAGAGTCCATACGAAAAGTCTAAATGATTAGGAGTCACTACGTCCAAGTGTATTTATAATATTGTTGATCCCCTTTGTATTGATACAACATTTTTGATCTTAGATTTTTTTTTTAACGTATGTCTGTTAACTTGACCATGTATTAACAGATAGAAATTAATTCACCTTACGAAAGTCTACTAAGACGAACAGAGATTTTGAAACGGAAGAGGAGACTTACTTTGGTCCTACATACCTCTATACTTTACTCACTTTCACAGTAATAACTATTTCTACTTTTGTGAATCTGTTCCTTCCTCCTTGGGACAAGGTCTGAGTCAAAGTATACGTCTTTGTTTCCACTTGGGGTTCTAAAAATGGATACTACATGTGAGAAACATATTAGGAGAGGGAAACTCTTCCCACCCGGACCGGATTAGTCCGTTTGGGAAAATTTTCTCGTACACCTCCAGTCTCCATCGTTTTTGGTTGTTTGTGGTACAACACCTCTCTCGGTGTACAAATCCTTACTGTCAACTAGAGATACTCTTTTATTACCGGGGGCCAACTGTTAGTCGTTCTTTTATGCCTGGTTCAAGATGTCTATCTTCTTTAAGTTAAGATGGTTATTAGACATTCGAATCTTCTTCGGGGTTCAGAGTCTACTCTAACATAGGACAGGATGAACTAAGGTCGGACTCGTCTTTTGAGTTAGTACAACACGGGTCTGAAGACTAGATATCTTATTTACTTATTTCAACATTCGTAGTTTATAACTAGTAAACAATGTGTCGATATCTCTTGATTATTGGATCATAGTGATAATTAATTACCTCACTGGAACTAGTTTTAGAAAAGGAGAGAGACACAGAGTAAAAAAAGTGAATATAGAATTCCAAATTTTGATATAGATGAGATATAAAATTTTTAAGATACTTTACTTCGATGAATAAGTAATATTCGGACTTCGGGTCCCTTTTTTATCTCTTGAGCCCTTAGATGGTCCTCATTTAAGTAATGAGACAAGAATAACTGTAAAATAATATAGGTTTACTCGATGTTTCCCGTTTTATCTGTCACCGACATCAGGGAGAAAACTTATCAATCAACATGGTACTTTCCGATTATTGTTCTGTCCTTACTTGTATATGAAGTCATATAAACTGAGAACACTCATCGGACAAACGAAGTATGAATAACAATGATTCTCTTAAAACGTAACTTTAAGGTCCTCTGGTAAGGTAGTTTTTGCCTGTTCCTTTCACAAATGTAAAACCAGGTAATTTTAAAGTAAAATGGGAGTCCACACGAAAACCCTACATAAAGAAATAACCTGTGTGTAAGGTAAAAAAAAATTGTAACCCAATTATCAAGAAAATTTTTCATCTGTACAAGTAAGTCACATAAAAGTCATATTTTATATTACTTACAAATCCGTTTTTAATCCTAAAAATCAGTGGAAAGACTACATTTTCGAAGTGATTTACACATTCAGTACAATAGAGTGTATGTTATTTTGTTGTTGGTGTTTTCCTTTTAAACATAGGTTTTTTAATATAAACTTTTAGAGTATTTTCCAGATTTAAATAAGGACACTATCGTCTCTTAACTTAACAGGGTGACTGTCTTGTCTACTTCAGCGACTTTTTCAGAAAGATCCTAGTTCTTTCTTTTTGATCGTTATCTCATTTATACTTTAAACCATTAACGACAAAAGGGGACTTTATGCACACTGGGTCTGGACAACACTATGTAGTTCTTTTTTACAAATGAGACGGTCACATTTTAATTGATGTACAATGGGTATTCTTGTATGGTAACCCGAATATCGTCAATGAACTATTTTTAAAGAGGTTTTTTATTACTATCTGTTTGCCCATATTACTTTTGGTGACACTTGTCAATAAACTGAAACCTATGTCATTATGAATAAAATCGGAAGTAAGAGATCTTATACCAGACTTAGGATCGACGCAATTACTCTTTTATAGAACTAACTATGTGTCTTTTGTATTCACTATTAACAATAATTAATTATTCCCTTATTATCTAATTTTTACTGTTAACTGAAAGAACGAGGATACAGGTAAGTTAATTACAGGTAAATTACTTGGGTAAAGTACACTATGTAAGAACCTTCCATGTATTAATTCTATATAAAACAGGGTACACGTACGTACATCATATTCATCCCTGTCCCAATAACCCTACTGGATACATCGAAATTCGTGATTCGTTTAAATAAAACTACGTTTTGTTATCTTTAGGGGAGACCGATCAAAAATACGTAATTTAACTCCTCTTCCTTTCTTTTGGTACATGTTTTGTCGTATTCTTGGTCTTCCTTCTCTCTAAACTATGAAACCTTATTGAACCTTAAGTTCCTTTAACAAAGTTCCAGTTTTATTGGTTGAAGAAATTTCTATTTATCCTCTGACCCTTTCCAGTTATCAAATCTTCTTCTTGTTTTTTTGTTTTTTTGTTTTTGGAGATTTTTGACTCCGGTATGACAAGAGGACGTAGTCAATGTCAGTTTACTTTTGACTCAGGTCTCATCTTCAAGTCGGACCTTTACCTACCAACTTTTACCGTGCACTCCGTTTGTTCAACAATATGGAAGGGGACGGTCTACACCTTTCGTACTTTTGTAAACTGTAGTCTCTGTGGTTTTTCATTCTTTAATACATATTATCTCTTTTCTTTGTTATTCTTAGTACTGTATAAAAACACTTGTCATATTTTTGTCCTAAAAACCTATTGAATATAACCGACAACCATCTTACTTCACTTTACTCCGTTTCGTTTCCGTCGTTGTCGCGGATTGTGTCTCTTGAGTAAGTTATTTCCCATTGACTCCCACGACCTCTTCTACGAACTCTCCGGGAACCTGACGTTCCTCTAGGTTGATCAGGTAGGATTTCCTCTGGTCAGGACTCACAAGTAACCTTCCTGACTACAACTTCGACTTTGAGGTTGTGAAACCGGTGGACTGCACTTCTTGACTGAGTAAACTTTTCTGGGACTACGACCCTTTCTAACTCTCGTCCTCCTCTTCCCCTGTTGTCTCCTACTCTACCAACCTACCGTAGTGGTTGAGTTACCTGTACTCAAACCCATCTGAGACCCTTAACCATTACCTGTCCCTTCGGGCCGCACGAAGTCAGGTACCCCAGCGTTTCTCAACCTGTGCTGACTCGCTGACTTGACTTGACTCCCATGTTGAGAATCAAATACAAGAAGTAGACTAGGAAATCATGAATTTAGGAGTACAGAGCGTATTAACAAATAGTACAAAAGACGTAAGGTACTCACCATTGGTCTCACTTGGTTTTTTCAAATGAGTGTGTGAATGTGTTTGTGTGTCATTAGGGAGTGGTAATTATATTTATCTGGGTGTCTAAAAGTAATTTTGTAAGAGTTCGGACTTTTGTTTTTAACTTGAATGTTGGGTGACGTTCTATTCCCACCCGAGTCGTTCACTCTACCGTTGTCGTTTTTGGATTACACCACTCAGGTATACTTAGAAATAAAATTAACCTATTAGGTGAAGTATGGGGTGGGGGGTTTAGTCAAGAGAATTGCAAAAGGTCTTTAGGGTTCTTAGGACCGTTTTCCACTTTTGTATTTATTAGACCGAGTGATTTCAGATTTTGGTCACTCGTTTTGTTGTTTTTTCAGAGTTAAATTTCATACAAATTTTAACTGTCTTGAAACTAAAAAGTCAGAGGACTTTAGACTGACGAGTAGACACTCCTATAAAAGGGGTGTAACGTGTCTTAAGACTTTGTATGAAAATACATGTAGTAGATGTTCAATATTTTTTTTTTGATACTAATTGTAACATCCGGCTTGATTGGATATTAGTTTTAGTTTTGACCATTAGTAAAGTTGTGATCATATGTAGGTCGACTAATAGAACTGTACCTAAAGGACTTCTCACTGATGTACAAGTTTCGACTTAAGTAGAGAAGAAATTTTTGTGTCGAAAAGAATAAATAAATATTAAGAAGATCAGTCGGTCAAGATTTAGCCCTCGTAGAAGTAATAAAGAAAAAACGAGGGATGTAGGTTGGTCAACGGTTTGACCTAATAAGGCGTAAATGTCACAGAGAGGTAAGTAAGGTGAAAAAGACCAAAGATGACTATGTCAGAGACTACGGAAAACGATCGTAACAAGTCACTTAATACATTGTAACCTTACTGCCGATATTTTCACTTGAGGAACTACCATCCTACCTTTACAAGGAATAAATGGGAAAATACTCTTAATACACTTATGAATGTTGATAGTCTAAAGTATCTTGATTTGTGAATTCTAGTTATGTAAATAATAAACATTTAATGTGTATTTAATAGATTTTAAAGATTGTGTAGATAGATTTAAACCAAAAGAAATCTAACATGAAAGGATGTACCCTTATATACGTTTGGTCTTAGAAGTTTATTGTTGCTATTTTTACAACTTTAATAAAACTTACAACTTTGCCACTTAATGAAACGAATACCTAACGAAGTTGACCCCACACTTTATCGCTTTTTTCTAAATTTTGGATTAAACATAAACGTCTGTGTTAAAGGAATTGTAGACTATATGAGTAAAGCAAAATTAGCATTTATCTAGTAGTCTACGTTTCTCGATGTCAAAAAGTAAGGAGATCGAGTGATAGAAAAAAAAAAAAAAAACAGAAAACCTCTATTGTCTAAGACAACTGACTATCACAATGGAGTATCTCCTACGTTATTTCAATTCATTTGTAAATGCTAAGATTTCAAATAGGATAGGTCCTAAACGATATTATTTTCGATGTTCGAGACATCGTTCGTCAATGATTACCGATATCTATTGTGTAATGAATCAAATGACGACGTTATTTAGACGAGGATCATTTTGTTCCTTAAAAGGACCAGATAATAAATCAATAGAATACTTATACTATATGTGTCTTAAACAATAAGTTTATCCTAATAACAAAGGATATATACATGTGAATAACCCAGAGAGTCTTATAAAAGAGACACATAATTTATACTCTTCATAGCGAGACCTCAACCGTAACGAAAACATAAATACGAAACACTATATCAGTAAAAAAAGAAGTTTAATAAATATAAAAGTTCAGTTCCTACGACAAGTAAAGTGAACTATGTACAAGATTTCGACCTTGTACAACTGTGTCCCTGGATTCGATACACAAACCCCAGTTTATTGGTCAAAAGTCAATATTTAAATCCATATCTTTTAAATATACGTGAAAAAGAACGTCAGAAAAATTTTGTCACAGTGACATCAATTCCAAATGAGATTTTAGTTGGAATAAGAGAAAGTTCGGTCTAAATGATCATCAATCGATTTTATGTAAACTTATTGAGGTTAAACATTCCATGGAAACTTGATTATACTGAAGACACCAAAGGGATTTTACATTTGGTAATTCGAGCCTGGAGTTCAAAAATAGGTTTCGTCTGTGAGATCGAAAAACGTGTGTCTCAAACTTAAAGATACCAGGTTGAGAGTGTAGCATGTACTGATGACCTTTTTGGTATCAAAACTGATCTGTCTTGAAACAGTCGTTTCACTACAAAGACTAAAAATAAAAAATTATATTTACATAAATAAAATTAACCTCCGATTAATGAAATGTTATAACATAACCAAAACGGTACGTAGTTGTACTTAGGTGGTATTCACATGTGTACGGTATCGAAAGAAAGGTTCTTCACACGATACGACACGGTTCAGTGAAGTCAACACGGGTTGAGAAAGTCTGGGATACCTGGCATCGAATTGTCCAAGGAGACAGGTACCCTAAGAGGTCTGCTCTTAGGACCTGACCTACCGGTATGGAAGAAGGTCCCATAGCAGGGTTACGTCCCTAGTTAGGGTACAGTAACCGTTCACCCAAACAATGGCGATCGGGGTGGACCTTCGTTCACAGAAGATTAAGGTACCGGTGTCAGTGGTAGGAGTCACTAAACCTCGTGTTCTTCTCTTTTAGACAGTGACGAAGATAAATGGTACGAAGAAAGGGGAAGATAAATGGTACTTCACTACCCTGGTCTACGGTACTAGAATAAAAAACAAATTACAACTCAAAATTCGGTCGAAACAGTAAGAAGAGATGTTATCTAAATAATACTTAAGTGAACCATCAACGAGGTCCAAAAAATATATGTTATAATGTTCAACGATGTTTATCTAAGAAAATAAGATCACTATTGAAAGAAATTCTTATTTTGCAATAACGTAAAAAAACTCTTTAACCCAACGGATAATTATAGTTTTTGACGAAAATAAATGCCAAACTTTTATCTAAGTCTACCCATTAAATTAAAAAATTCGTAATTAGGTCTTTGATTAATTTCGTAACAAGTCTCTTTATAATGAGAAAGTTCTTCTTAAAATAAAAACCTTTGTGTAAAACCCCTTTTCCTAAATTTAACATTAATAGTTATATAATAGGTTAAAAAATACATCAATAAACGTTTTATCGGATTTGGTACGGACTTTGGAATCTCTTTTAAGTCTGAGTGTCCTTATCTCTTTCACAGAGACATCCTTTTAAAGGTTTATCATCCACTTAAGTCTCTTGACTGTCTCTCTCTGGTCATTATATTTTACATATTAACCTTTATGACCCACCTTTAAGTGTAACTAAATCGACCTTTGTTTTGTCAGCGTACGATATTTTTTATTAGTTGTACGTCTTACAATTTAACCTCTTCCTTTACCGTTGGGTGAGGTCATAAAAAGGGATCTCTTAGGACACCTGTCTCCTCGGACCACCCGACAACAGGTACCCCAGCGTGTCTCAGCCGGTGCTGACTTCGCTAAATCGTACATACGTCTTACAATTTAACCTCTTCCTTTACCGTTGGGTGAGGTCATAAGAACGGACCTCTTAGGGTCCCTGTCTCCTCGGACCACCCGACGACAGATACCCAGCGTGTCTCAG
The DNA here is from genome assembly GCA_006410555.1 of Capra ibex. Lineage (NCBI taxonomy): Eukaryota > Metazoa > Chordata > Mammalia > Artiodactyla > Bovidae > Capra > Capra ibex. Next base: position 23,292,828 of record SJYO01000647.1, read on the forward strand.
CCTGTGTTGACTTTGCTGAATCGTCGTAGTCGTCGTCTTACAATTTACCAATACTTTATTTTTATGCAGTAAATTGAAAACCAACGAGAGGTTGGTTTCCAGTTCCTATGATCACTGTTATAAGAGGTTATTTTTATCGAAAGTTTCTTTTCGAGGTGTATTTAGTGAAAAAGGAATATTGTGATACTACTCTATTCATCCCATGATCTCAATAAGAGTGTCTCGTTTAAAATTTCTTCTAAGACTACGAAATAATAGGTTTCGACCATCTTTGTTACTTCAAATCTTGGACCTAAATTATAAAAAGACAAATCTTTACTAACGTGAAACAGAATGACGTGACCAGTAAGATATTTCTGTTTTAGTCATTAGTGACTTAATTTTTAGAGATTCGTCCTCGTAGAAAAAACCCCCACAATCAAGATTTTCCAGAACATCCAGAAGTATCTTGACAAGTTGAAGTCGAAGAAGTCGTAATGACCAACCCCGTATCTGGACCTAATGACACTATAACTTACCAAACGGAACCTTTACTTGTCTCTAGTAACACCACAAAAACTCTAACGTAGGTTCATGACGTAAAGTCTGAGAACAACTGGTACTACCGATGAGGTAAAGAAGATTCCCTAAGGACAGGTGTCATCATCTATATTACAAGTAGACTCAATTTAAGTCGGTTGATCTGTACCTTGTTGTCTGACCACGGTTTATCCTTTTTCTCATGTAGTTCGACATATAGCAGTGGGATGAATAATTTGAATATACGTCTCATGTAGTACTCTTTACGACTCTCAGAACTCTCAGGGAACCTGACGTTCCTCTAGGTTGATCAGGTAGGATTTCCTCTAGTCAGGACCCACAAGAGACCCTAAACCACTACCTGTCACGACGCTAAGTACCCCAACGTTTCTAAACCTGTGATGACTCACTGACTTGACTTAACTTGACTTGACTTCGTCCTCGTACCTGACGATCGACCCGACACGAGTCAGAACGGGTCCGACACCGACCCAACAGGAGTCCGACCTGCACCAACTCGTGCGACTCCGTCTTCCGATACCAGTCCTGACGTCCGTACCACTCCTTCTTCTGGCCACGGGCGAGTGCGTGTTCCGTTCGTGGACGACGTCGTAGGAGGTAGTCCAGGTCACTGTTCCCTTTGTAACGTGAGGGAGGAGAACAGTGTTGTCGGAGTCGTAGCGAGTGGCGTCCCAGGGTCGCGACGGGTGGGGTCACTAGGGGTGGTAGGGAGGGTGAAAGCCGTTGGGAAAACCGTGTTAACGAAACTGTCCAAGAAGGGTCCACGTAGAGAAAGGTGAAAAAGTGTGTGTCGTCGTTCACGATGTTCTGTCTCTTAAGAACTCGACGGCCGAAGGACTGTGGGGTGTTCGGACGAGTACGGGTGAGAAGAAAAGGTTCAGAGGTGTAGGTACACCGAGTGGACGGTGGGTGGGTAAGACGGGTCAGGGGGTCGGACGAGCTATCTCTACCGGCCACACTTCGGTCAGGAGGACACACCTAAGGAGAGACGGGATTAGTTAACACCAAGGATTGACGACAAAATCAGAGAATTCGGGACAATCTCACTGAGAAAACGTTGGGGTACCGGACGTCGGACGGTCCGAGGAGGTAGGTACCCTAAAGGGTCCGCTCTTATGACCTCACCCAACGGTAAGGGAAGGAGTTCTCTAGAAGGGGTGGTCCCTATGTTGGGTAGAGTAGTAATCGTTCGCCTAAGGAATGGTATCCGGTGGACCCTTCGAGACGTCAAGGATTGACCTCGAGACATTTTTACCTTGAGGTATTTTTACAATTATTCATGACCTGATCTCCTCCAGTCATACATCACCCCCTTTTTTGTTTTCTTTATTCGAGAAATTTCTCTTCATTAAAAAACCATTGTTAAGAAGGGGGTAGAGGAGGGAACCGTTCCTTTACCTCCTTATTCATTCTACTTTCACTTCCGGTTTATTTATTCCCCGAAAAATCTCGACTTCTCTGACCACCTTCCTCCTGAACTGTTCCATTGAAACTTGAACAATTCCATAGGAGGTGAATCCTTAAAACAAAACTACTGGACTTCGTCTCTCCCGGCACGACGTAAAGACTCGTAAGTTTACGTGAGCGACAACGACGACGACGATTCAGCGAAGTCATACAGGCTGAGACGTTGGTGTATCTGCCGTCGGGTGGTCCGAGGGGGACGGACCCTAAGAGGTCCGTTATTGTGACCTCACCCAACGGTAAAGGAAGAGGTTACGTACTTTCACTTTTCACTTTTCACTTTTACTTCAGCACTGGGGTACCTGACATCGGATGGTCCGAGGAGGCAGGTACCCTAAGAGGTCCGTTCTCATGACCTCACCCAACGGTAACAGAAGAGGATATCCATGAATTAGAAAACACGAGAAGTCCTGATATTTTTGTCTTTGTTACAAATGTCAAAACAAAAAAAAAGATATACACAACGTATATTTATATCGTGATAATCAAGTCAAGTCAAGTCAACGAGTCAGGACAGGCTGATAAACACTGGGGTATTTCGGGTCGTACGGTCCGGAGGGACAGGTAGTGGTTGAGGGTCTCAAGTGAGTCTGATTACAGGTAGCTCAGTCACTACCGTAGGTCGGTAGAGTAGGAGCCAGCAGGAGAAGAGAAGGACGGGGGTTAGGGAGGGTAGTAGTCCCAGAAAAGGTTACTCAGTTGAGAAGCGTAGTCCACCGGTCTCATAACCTCAAAGTCGAAGTCGTAGTAAGGAAGGTTTCTTTAGGATCCCGACTAGAGGAAGTCTTACCTGACCAACCTAGAGGAACGTCAGGTTCCCTGAGAGTTCTCAGAAGAGGTTGTGGTGTCAAGTTTTCGTAGTTAAGAAGCCGTGAGTCGGAAGAAGTGTCAGGTTGAGAGTGTAGGTATGTACTGGTGTCCTTTTTGGTATCGGAACTGATCTGCCTGGAATCAGCCGTTTCATTACAGAGACGAAAACTCATATGTTAGATCCAACCAGTATTGAAAAGAAGGTTCCTCATTCGCAGAAAATTAAAGTACCTACGTCAGTGGTAGACGTCACTAAAACCTCTGGGGGTTTTATTTCAGACTGTGACAAAGGTGACAAAGGGGTAGATAAAGGGTACTTCACTACCCTGGTCTACGGTACTAGAAGCAAAAGACTTACAACTCGAAATTCGGTTGAAAAAGTGAGAGGAGAAAGTGAAAGTAGTTTCCGAAAACTCAAGGAGAAGTGAAAGACGGTATTTCCACCACAGTAGACATATAGACTCCAATAACTATAAAGAGGGTCATTAGAACTAAGGTCGAACACGAAGAAGGTCGGGTCGCAAAGAGTACTACATGAGACGTATATTCGATTTATTCGTACCACTGTTATATGAGGGAAAAGGATAAACCTTGGTCAGACAACAAGGTGCAGGTCAAGATTGACGACGAAGGACTGGACGTATCTCCAAAGAGTTCTCCGTCCAGTCCACCAGACCATAAGGGTAGAGAAAGTCTTAAAAGGTGTCAAATAACACTAGGTGTGTCAGTTTCCGAAACCGTATCAGTTACTTCGTCTTTATCTACAAAAAGACCTTGAAAGAACGAAAAAGGTACTAGGTCGCCGACAACCGTTAAACTAGAGACCAAGGAGACGGAAAAGATTTTGGTCGAACTTGTAGACCTTCAAGTGTCAAGTGCATAACGACTTCGGACCGAACCTCTTAAAACTCGTAATGAAATGATCGTATACTCTACTCCCGTTAACACGGCATCAAACTCGTAAGAAACCGCAACGGAAAGAAACCTTAAACTTACTTTTGACTGGAAAAGGTCAGGACACCGGGGACGACTCAAAAGGTTGAAACGACCGTATGACTCACGTCGTGAAAGTGTCGTAGTAGAAAGTCCCAAACTTTATCGAGTTGACCTTAAGGTAGTGGAGGAGATCGAAACAAGTATCTGAATCAATATAACTGAAGGAAATATTTTTTTATTAAATCAAATATTGTCGTTTTGTTATATTAAAATACTAATATACTTTGTTATCTTAAAACAAATATCATGGTTACGTACTTTCTCGTCTTTACTAGTAAAAATAGGGTTTGTGTGTTAAGTTTAATAGGAAGTACCGTAAAAGATAGATAACACATTCTGAATCCCATCACAGATTGTAAGAAAGTATCTTGATTTTCTGTACTTCTCTCTTTTTATGTAGTACTTGGTACTAGACCAGATACACTCAATACGACTTTGACTTCCACAGTGTCGTTCTTTCTCTTTTTACTAATCAACTGACTTGTTCTCCTTTTCTGTTACCTTATTTTATACTTTATTATATTTAGACACTTATTTTCTCTTTTTAATTAACTGAAAAATTTTCTAAACTTTATAGGGATCAACTGGAGATCATAAAGTTTTGAACCTAAAACCTAACAGTCCTAAGACGTAACAGTCCGAAGGGACTATCGAGTCGGCCATTTCTTAGACGGACGTTAGGTCCTTTGAACCCAAGTTAGGGACCTAGACCTTCTAGGGGACCTCCTCCTTTACCGTTGGACGAGATTATAAGAACGGACTTTTTAGGGTACCTGTCTCCTTGTGCCGTCCGATACCAGGTGCCCCAACGTTTCTCAGTCTATCCTGGCTCGCGTACACGTCATTGACGTAACGGTGAACTTTTCCTTGAAAGAAGATGAGACATACATGGAAGGGACACGACATATCTTCAAATATCTGTGTTAAAAAAGGGGTTTGTTTAGAAGGTTTACATTTAAAGAACCTAGTAGAACTTGATATTAAATATAATTACTAAGTTTAAGTTTCGAACTGGAACTGTTCAAAAATACCTTTATTAGTTGATCGTTCTATACTATAAGATCAGATTTACGTGTGGAACGACGGATGAGTCAACAAGATCGTTGAAGAACTTGGTCCCTCATATAGTTTGTAATATTTGTTGAGAGGTAGTTGTACGTAGACGTAAACTCCTAGATTGTACTACAACTATGGAATCATCTTTACCGTTGGATGAGGTCATAAAAACGGACCCTTTAGGGTACCTGTTTCCTCAGACCGCCCGATGTCAGATACCCCAGTGTTTCTCAACTTGTGTTGACTTACTGACCCGTGCATACTCTTCCTTTATCTTACTTCTTACGTAACATATTTTTAATGACTTTTTATAAAAATGAGAAAAATCCTTTTTTATTTAGGTCAAATAGACTTATATAAATTTTATTTCAATATATAAATCGAATTTAACTTTTCTTTATAAAATAAAAGAATGGAACAGTTGACTTCTGGATTTTCTATAATCATGTAATATCCATCCATACACATACACAATCAGTGAGCCAACACAGGCTGATAAACCCTGGGGTCCCTGACATCTAACGGTCCGAGAAGACAGGTACCTTAAGAGGTCCGTTCTTATGACCTCACGTATCGGTAAAGGAAGAGGTCTCCTAGAAGGGTTGGGTCTAGCTTGGATCCAGAAGATATGACGTGCGTCTAAGAAATGGTAGACTCGGTGGTCCCTTCGGGGATAATCATGTAATCCGTATTACAAATGAATTAGACAAAGGTTCTGCACATATAAATTTGGATTAAAAGTATTTATACAAACTAGTCTGAAGAAGACATTCGTCTTCGTAATAGTGTATGTATTTATTTGTTTCAAGGTTCTTTTCTTCGTATACACGGGGGGACGAACACAAGTGTTTCGAGGTCGAGTACATTACACACCACGTAACATTCGTTTTATATAGTTATAGTAACTTCTCACAGAAGTTTACGGGAAATAATCGATGACACAATTGAAAAAAGGATAAGAGGTAGTTGCGAGGAAGAGTATCGTTGTTAAAGCGAAAGGATACGTTACTCTACAGTAACACCGTTCTCTACTACTTACTATGAGTCTCTTGACAAGGGACTTCATAAAAACCTTTCCGGTACACAAGTCGTATCAAATACAGTTTTCCATGTCTGGTGTTTAGGTCTAAGAGAGGTATACGAACTTCCAGTCTGTTACCGTTACTTGTGACTCTCTTTCTGTGGAGAACAGTAACGAAGATAAATACTAAGCAGGATGTTTTTCAAGTAAAATCTCACGAAAAGACTCTTCTTAAACTTTAGTTTTTCATCTTCAGTAGACAATATTTCACAAAAAGTTCGATTCGTATCATAAACAGGACAAGAAACCTCTTTCAACGAAAATTCATTCCCATTCAAGGGAAAAAACAAAAATCTACTTTTGAGAAGTGAGGTTGAAATAAATCGAATTTATTTTATAAATTAATAAATTATTTATCAATAGAGACCTACATTTTAAAGGTATAAAGTTAAGATAAACGGTCATTAAGAGAGAGGATAAAATATTATAAAAGTATTCTTGGATAGATGTCCTTTAAATAAGACTCAAGGAGAGAGACATATCAAAAAAAAAAAACTTTATGGTTTGTTTATAACTCTCTCTCTCTCTCACCGTTATTACATTTTGTATCTTAAATATAGATAAAACTAGACGGGACCTGAGACTGTTACACAATTTAAAGCACCCATAGGGAAAATAGTCCTGAGGTTAGGATTTTATACTGACTACCTTTAGGTTTAAATATTCAAAAAACATTTAAATATGTAAATATATTCTAAATGTTTAAATATTTAGATTCAATGAATTCTTTACTTCTGTCACTAGAGAGACGGGTCAAATGGTGTTGGGAGTCGTCTTTGATGGGTTACCTTTAATTTAGTAACATACCAGTGCACTAAAAAGAAAAATTAATTTTGTTATAGACCTTTTAAAAATGTTCACTGATACATATTTAAATAGAGTCAAAATACAAAGTATTCCATTCTGGTTGTAATACGTTTGAAATAAATACTTGTAAATAATCCAAAATTTCTAAAATATAATTTTGATTTGAGTAATTACAAATGATTACAAGAGGAAAAATAAGTGTATATATTGTATGACGATTTAAATAAACAGTTTCGTTTCCTTCACTCTTTCTCCACTATTTTACTTGTTTAGAGTGAGAAAGATTGATCCTATCTAGATTGAGTAAAAGTTTCCCGACTTTCTGTAAGGAACTACACGACGATAATATTAAACTAGTTGGTAAAATAATAACTACCCGTAAATAATATAAAGTAAAAGTGGGGATACTTACTACGACATTACTTGTTTTTACTTATTTGGTAAAGATCCATTTCTGATTCACTACAGATAGACATCGTTTCTTATTTAATAAAACGTTCTACCATAAGATTAAGTAAAATTTTTCGATCAACAAAAAATTAAATCCGAAAAGTGTGTTAAACAGTCTGTACGATGAACTATTCTTAGAGAGTCAGAGACGTGATAACGGTAAAATCCGTCTTATTAAGGAATAACACTGGACAAGACCAATCGTGTAGGGACCGAAGGTGAGTGATCTATAGTCGTCGCGTTGGTTTTACAAAGACACGAAGCAGTTTATAAGAGACTCTTCATTTTGACAAGAGTCCCTCTTGGTAACAGATGTACTTTCATTATCAATTCAAAGTAAATATCCATAACCATATTTTTTATATCCAACCTAAGTTCGAATAAATAGTTATGTGTTACGGTTTATTTCGTGTTGTGTTGTTAATCGACAAAATAAAGTACATATTCGTACTCTTCTTTTTACTATGTAGGAAGAAGTTTAAACTAAAAATAACAGTAACCAATGAGTTCAAAAAAAAAATTAAGAAAAAGTCTAAGAAAAGAAAATATCTTATGACTTATTTCAAGGGAAACGATATATCATACATGAACAATCAATAGATAGAAAAAAAAAAACGATAAATAAATAAATAAATAATAAAATAAAATAAAAGACACAAAAAAAAAGTCAAAAAATAAAAAATTTAAAATTTTAGAAATTAAGAATGTACGCAAGGGTTTGTACTTGGGGGGAGGGTGAAGGGAGGGGTATTGTACAGAGACCCAGTAGGGGTACGTGGTCGGGGTTCGTACGATATAGGACGTAGTCTGTATCTGACCGCTAAGTTAAGAATGTACTATCATATGTACAATCTTACGGTAAGAGGGTTTAGTAGGGTGGGAGAGGGAGAGGGAGACTCAGGTTTTCAGGCAATATGTGTAGACACAGAAAAAAGGACAGAACGTATGTCCCAGCAGTAACGGTAGAAGGATTTAAGGTATATATACACAATCATATGACATAACCACAAAAAGAAAGACCGAATGAAGTGAGACATATTAGCCGAGGTCAAAGTAGGTAGAGTAGTCTTGACTAAGTTTACTTAAGAAAAA
>SJYO01000647.1:23301372-23530633 GCA_006410555.1 Capra ibex
AACGATAATAAAAGAGGGTAAGTCTTCCGACAGAAAAGTGGAACGAATATAAAAGGAAACAACACGTCTTCGAAAATTAAAATTAATCTAGGGTAAACAAATAAAAACGAAAATAAAGGTCTTAAGACCCTCCACCTAGTATCTCCTAGGACGACACTAAATACAGACTCTCACAAAACGGATACAAGAGGAGATCCTCAAAATATCAAAGACTAGAATGTAAATCTAGAAATTAGGTAAAACTCAAATAAAAACACACACCACAATCTTTCACTAGATCAAAGTAAGAAAATGTTCACCAACTGGTCAAAAGGGTCGTGGTGAACAATTTCTCTAACAGAAATGAGGTAACATATAAGAACGGAGGAAACAGTTTCTATTCCACAGGTATACACACACCTAAATAGAGACCCGAAAGATAAAACAAGGAAAACAATGTTGTAAACATTATGAAATTCGTCTATACTGATAAATGAATGCTAACACGATATACGATATACAATTGGTAACTAAAACTTCCACTTCAGTTACACAATTAACGAGTCAACATGGACTGAGAAGCGCTGGGGTACCTGACGTCGGGTGATCCGAGGAAACAGGCACCCTAAAAGGTCCGTTCCTGTGACTTCACCTATCGGTAAAGGAAGAGGTCCCCTAGAAGGGTTGGGACCCTAGTTTGGGTCCAGAGGTTGTGGTAACTAAGATAAATAGGATTTAACGTCTTAATGACAAATGTCGGTGTATTCCCATAGACTTTCCATTTATGTGAACTTTTCGTCTCAATAGCTATTACATTTAAACTTAATGAATACTTAAGTTTCCCGGAACACAATATTTATAACGTTTCCCTTGTAAACATGAAGGTCGAGACGAGGTGTGATCGATACACTTCAACCTACTCGATACGTTGAGGATACTTGGCGTCAATGTAATAGACAGTTTCGCCCGTTGTGTTTTAAAGTACAGACTGAGTATTTCCGTAATTAAGACATGTAGGTCGAAGGTCTCGTTACGGACTGCATCACCCCGGAGTCGTTTATAAACGACTTACTTATCTACTGATTCCGTAAACATCTTTAATTCACTCTATGTCATGAACTTTAGTAAACCTTTTTTATACTTATTAAAACGACACTATTCGTATAGTAAACTTGTTTAATGACATAAATTTTATGAACACTCTATCGGTCCAAAACAAGTTAAAAGGAAATTATTAATCCTTATAGTGTTATTAAATGACACCTCTTCTATATGGATTCTTGTGTTTTGAGGGTTAGAAGAGGAAGTCTAAGTTCGTCTCGCCACGCAAATAGAAAACATATGATCTAAAGTGGACCTTAAGTTTTTCCCCCTCTCTCAGTCAACAATTTGTATACATCTAAGTATTACTCCTGTTCTTATTGTTTAGTTTTTGGTGTTGCTGAAGGTTCTTCATTTGTGTATTTATGCCAACACTAAATCTATATAGTCTGATCTTCGGACAGTAGTTTCGTCTCTACCTATAGACTATAGGGGCTTCGTTAAGTATCCTCCTCCAAGTAGGTTCTTGACTACAGTCTTAGTCCAGTGTGTCTCTCTACCACAAATTTCAAGTCGTAGTCGATACGTCTTGTTAATCACGGGTCCGACAGAATCTGTGGTTTTACATCCTACCAAAACATTCTGGACCCGTTTGTCCTTCGTCGACACACGTCTGTGGTTTACTCGTCCTGTTTACTTCGTCTTTTTATCTGTATTCAGTGATCATTGTTCCTTCTGACGACTGTTCCCTCCGTCTCGCAACGGAACCCGAGACCTAAAACCACAGACGACACCTTCCTTAGTTAAGATCGGACCACTGAGAGTCTTCTCTGTTATTAACCCTTCTCGATAAACCCCAACACACCCATCGTCGACCGTACTAAACTGTAGTTTGTCTAGTATGTTATAACTAATTTTTTTCTGACTAAACACCGAGAGTGTCTCAACTTACAAAGATTTGAAAAGATTGAATAAAACTAGGTCTAGACTTGTTGACGTGTTGAATTCTATAGGAATTCGATTACAGTCTCTTAAGAAACTCGAATACATACACATCTGCCCAGAAACTCTTGAAACCCCATAAATAAGTGTAGTACGATATACATATGTATGTGTACGTAGTTATGTATATATACATACGACACGACACGAATCAACGAGTCAGTACAGGATGAGAAACACTGGGATATCCGACATTGGACGGTCTGAGGAGACAGGTACCCTGAAGACGTCCGATCTTATGACCTCACCCAACGGTGCGGGAGGAGATCCCCTAGAAGAGTTGGGTTCCTAGCTTGTGTCCAGAGAACGTAACATCCACCTAAGAAATGACAGACTCCGTGGTCCCTTCGGGTTCTTGTGATCTCACCCATCGGATAGGTAAGAGGTCCCCTAGAAGGGTTGGGTCCTCAGTTTGACCCCAGAGGACGTAATGTCCGTCTATAAAAATGGTCGACTCGATGGTCCCTTCGGGCACACACACACACACACACACACACACACACACACATTATACATTTTGATGTATGATGGTATATATCCATGATATGTGTGTGTGTGTGTATGTATGACGTACCTAAACAACAACGAGAGTCGGGTATTCAGTACAGGTTAAGAAACACTGGGGTACTTCATATATCGGGTGGTCCAAGGAGATAGGTACCCTAAGAGGTCCGTTCTTATAACCTCGCCCAATGGTAAAGGAAAGGTTGGTTCCCTAGCTTGGGTACAAAGGATGTAGAGGACGTAACCGTCCACCTAAGAAATGGACGACTTGGTAGTCCCTTCGGGGTGGACATATATAATAGGAATGAAGTTTAAACCTTTTATCCCGTGTCTTTACAATTTCTCGAAAAACTTTAAGTGTGTCGATCTTTCACTATCTCGACCATAAGTTCATCTCCTAAGTCCGTCCTCTCGTTGTTCCCGTTTTCGTTCACATTGTCCGAACCACAGAGTCCTTTGTCTTCCAGTCACACCGTACTCGACTTACGTCCTAGGGTCCCTCTCATCATCCACGGGTCTGTTATTTTAGAGGTGTATTAAAGTATAAATGAATAAAAAGATGTAAACTTCTTTAATTTGACTAGTCGTCGTCTATTCCTGTGAATATACACTTATGACTACTTCCGTGTCAAGGTGTGGATTCCCAAAAAACTTGTACTCACACAGAAGACGTACAATTACATATGAACACGACAAATTGGAACGGCGAGAGGTTTTTACGGCAGAAATATCTATTCAGTGTCCCTTAGAATGAGAACTAAAGTGAAGATGTACTAAAAGTAACTTACAAATCTCGACTTCGAAGTGAGTTGAGGAGTCTAATCGAATAGAGTTCGAACCGTAATAAACTGGAAGGAAAATTCGAAAAAGTCGTCTGGGAAAAGACTCTACAATAATAGCAAGATAATGTCTCGTCCTCTATTGAATTTTTTTTTAAAGAAGTTAGAGAATATAGATTAGTAGTATATTAGAACGGAAAGAAAAAGGTAGGTTTTTATAAGTAAGGAAGTTAAAGTCAATGGTATCTGAGTATGTAAAGGAATAGAGAAGAGAATTCCGTCTTTAGATCTTTTCAACCGAAGACTGAGTCGGAGTTCGAGGATACGGAGTCAGAAAGGACAGGGAAGGCTCAAGTGGGACAGAAAAGTGGTCTTAGTAGAAAGAATCCCCAGTTAACAAGGTCTTAATATGTATAAATGTAGTTATATAACTTGTATTTACAGATTTAAGCATAGGAAACTTAACAATATATGATTATGATGATATTCCACTTCAACGAGCCAGCACAGGCTGAGAAACTCTGAGGTACCTGACATCGGATGATCGGAAGAGGTAGGTACCCTAAGAGGTCCGTTCTTATGACCTCACCCAATGGTAAAGGAAGAGGTCCCCGAAGGACTGGGTCCCTAGCTTGGGCCCAGAGGACGTAACCTCCGTCTGCGAAATTGGAGACTCGGTGGTCCCTTCGGGGTTATGATGATATCTAAGAAAAAATTTTAATTAAAAATAACCTCATATGAACAAAATATTACAACACAATCAAAGACGACATGTCGTTTCACTTAGTCAATATGTATATGTGTCAATCAGGAAACTCTGTCTATAATGATGAATTACCCCGAAGGGACCACCGTGTCACCCTTTCTTGGGTGGACGGTTACTTCCTCTACACCCAAACTAGGATCTCAGTCCTTCAATGGAACCTCACCTTTACCGTTAGGTGAGGACATAAGAATGGACCCTTTAGGGTACCTGTCTCTTCGGACCACTCAATGTCAGGTACACCAATATTTTCTCAACCTGTGTCGAATCGTTGATTTCTCGTTTTGTTTTAGTGACGAATTATGAAACCATAGGTGAGAAGGGGAAGGGGTCGATTGACGTGTCAAGTAGGGAACACAGTCTCGGATAGAGGGAGATCTCCGACTTATAGGGACCAGGTAAGAAAGGGTCGACCCTGTACATGTACACCATGACGACGACGACGACGATTCAGCGAAGTCAGCACAGGCTGAGACACGCTGGGGTATCTGCCGTCGGGTGGTCCGAGGTGGTAGGAACCATAAGAGGTCCGTTCTTGTGACCTCACCCAACGGTAAAGGAAGAGGTTACGTACTTTCACTTTTCACTTTCACTTCAGTGAGTCAGTACAGGCTGGGAGTCGCTGGGGTACCTGACGTCGGATGGTCCGAGGAGGGAGGTACCCTAAAAGGTCCGTTCTCATGACCTCACCCCACGGTAGTGGAAGGGGTTGTACACCATGTCACAACCGGTCAACCTTGACCACTCCTTTAGACATTTTCCTTCCCTACAGACTTTTCGAAAAGAAAGAGTTATTCTTTCTTTATTCATTTCTATTATGTTGGGGGGGGGGAAAGAAAAAAGACAGAATTCTACTACAACACACTTCTAGACCATGAGTAGAATTTTTACTCTCACTTCTACCATTTGTTTCTTACCCTTTTTGTTTCTTACCCTNTCCTTCCCTACAGACTTTTCGAAAAGAAAGAGTTATTCTTTCTTTATTCATTTCTATTATGTTTGGGGGGGGGGGAAAGAAAAAAGACAGAATTCTACTACAACACACTTCTAGACCATGAGTAGAATTTTTACTCTCACTTCTACCGTTTGTTTCTTACCCTTTTTGTTTCTTACCCTGAACAAGAGACTCATATAAATAATCGATTATAGTTAGAACGACCCGAAGGGTCCACCACCTCACCATTTCTTAGACGGACGGTTACGTCCTCTGTGTCCTCTACGCCCAAGTTAGGCACCCAGACCTTCTAGGTGACCTCATCCTTTACCGTGGGGTGAGGTCATAAGAACGGACCTTTTAAGGTACTTGTCTCCTCGGACCGTCCGATGTCAGGTACCCCAGGGCCTCAGTCTGTGGTGACTCACCGTCTCGTTCGTGTGTAGTTGAGATGATAACGGGACGTAGTTCTGAAGAAGACAATTATTGTCTTTTTACATTCAAAAGACAAAAATTGTGAATAAATTTATAAGATAATGAATTTATAAGTCAACTTTTGAAGGATCGACCATGTATGAAGATAACGTAAGAATTATCACGGATGACGACAAAATCCGGAAATTATTTAATGTCAACGAACTCATCATTAATATGATAAGAAATTCTACAAAGACACACTTTATTACCTTGTTGACTATAAGAGGAAGTTGTCCGGTTTTTCTTCTCAACACATTCTACTTTTTCGTAATTGTTTACTTGTATTGGTACGGGTAATCCTCTTGAGGTGTCCCGATTCCGAACTTATTTGTTCTGGATCTTAGTGTCGTAATTACGATTTCCGTCACTACTTGAAGTCGTTGTAGATTTTTAATACTTCATCATGATACGAAGGGCTGACACTATACTGTGTTTTTGTTTCATTTTGAGGTATCGAAGTACGAATTACAGAGGAGCGACAGAGGAATAATTATGACGTGTTAAAAAAAGATGAACAAAAGGGACGACGACCTCAAACTGACATAATATTTAATTTAAGTCTTTGTGACTGGACCTTATAAAAGATTTATGGTTTTGTGTACCCACTTATGGGATACTACTACGATTTTCTTGTCGGGAATCTTTAACATCACGGATAATAATATTTCAGTACAGTAGTTTTCTTTTGATGAGGCAATCAGAGACTTTTACAAATTACCAGATCCTGGATTATCTTTATCGTAGTTTATATAAAGTGGTCCATCCTTTAACAAAGATTTCGTAACGAAAAGTTATAAAGTGTCCGGACGAAAAATCGACAGTCGTTTCATACTTTAACAACAACGACAACTGACAAACTATTTTTCGGGAGAGAATACACTAACATGATTTAAACCGATTCAACGACCGTCTTTTCGACTAGACACCGATTTTATTAAGACGTTTGGTGTTTTGACGAATCCTCGTATCTTCAGCAGATGTAATAGCCTGGTTTGACTTCAAGGTTAAACGTTTGTGTCGACCTTTGGAAACTTTCGTTGAAGGTCTACAGTACTGTCTCGAAGAAAGTCTAAAACTTGTCAAGGTCAGCTTTACCGTTGACTCTTTGTACTTAGGACATACGAGAGTGAATACCGTGTGTCCTTTCAACAATTCTCTCATTTAGTACTTAAGAGTAGTGTTCCTCTGTAAAGGGAAATAAGAAAAGAAGAAAGAAAGGAAAAATAACATAGATATATTCTTCTACCTACAATCGTCTTGGATGATATTAGTAAAGTGTCATATATATTTAGTTTGCTAGTACGATATTCGGAATTTGAATACGTCACTACATACAGTTAACAAAGAGTTATTTTTCTCACTTTTTGTAAGTTATTCGGAGTTTAATTTTTGTCTCTCTCATATACGTTTTTTGACCGTTTCGGACTTTTTTCTGTCGAACCTTTCTCTGTGATACCGACAGCCTTCGACTCAAGTAAAAGGAGTATCGATCAAGACACCCGAACATTGGGTCCTGTCTCCGAATCTTAGTAAACATAAAAACACTAGAAAGACTCAAAATTTCTAAGAGGATTTAGAGTACTCACGTCACCGAGAGAGGGAGATTTATGTGCACATCAAACTCTTTGAGGAACCGTACGTCGCCACAGTCTGAGTTGAAGTCTCTGAACTCATTCGTACTTAGCCTCACCTCTTTCCATAGAAGTTCCAAAAGGATAGGAGAGGCTTCTCGAGACGGGGTCTGGAGTCTGTGTGTCTTTGGACCTCGACTCGATAAACGTCTCTTTCACTTCCCGGTCTCCGTGGACTTGGAGAATGACGCCGGGGGAAATTTCTGTCATCACATGACTGAAACGAGGTTCAGACCACACCTCTTTCGGAAACAGTAACGAATACTAGTCCGGACTTTTTTGTGTGTACCCAAAAGACAGTCCTCCACCTGAGAAACTGATACGGTTCTTTCTGTTCTTTCTTATCTCCCTTCCCTTCACTACTTAGTTCCCGCTTTCCAGACTAGTGAAGACTTCAAGACCATTTCGTGAATTCAGTGTAGAAGAAGTACAAAAAATTCCTGTAATGATCGAGGAATTCTTTTCCCTCCTCCCTCCCTCCAAGTCCTACCCCTTGTGCACATATGGACATCACCTAAGTACAATTACATACCGTTTTGGTTATGTTATAACATTTCATTAATTGGAGGTTAATTTTATTTATTTAAATATAATTTTTTCACTTGGGACTTACGTTTTTTTTTTTTCTTTTCTTTTTGATAATCAGTTTTTGACGAAGCAGAAATTTTAAAACTGAGATAACTGAGATAGGATTTTTTTTTTAATTGTAGATCTTTTTACCACGTCTACTTGAACAAACGTCCCGTCCTTATCTCTACCTCTAAGTCTCTTGTCCATACACCTGTGTTGCCTGTACATCTGCGTTAACTTTAATCCGAAGAAGTCTCTTTTGCGTGGTGTTTACTTCTTACAAAGGTAGTCCCAGTCTGTTCGAAACGAAGTCTCGGCCCCACGACCTTACTTATCCACACAGTCTCCAGCTACTCTAGTGACAAGTGTGAGGAACACGAGCATGTGAGGACTTTTTTCTTGTACCATTATTACTCTCCTGGGATTAGACTTTGTGGTGTCTCCTTCTCGATCTGTGTCTTTACTTAGATAAGTCTTGACCGGTTCCTCCCTTTCTGGTCTCTACACCTTTGTCCAACCACCACCTTAATTGTCCTACGATAGTCACCAAACCCTCGTGGGAGTCTGGTACCATCCTACTCGTCCTTCATTTCGACTACCGATTCTGGTTGTCTCGTTTCCGTCCGTGCCTCTCTGTCGTCTACACGTCTGATCGTAACTAAGTCTCTCTGTAAGTGTCACTTCCGCGATTTCTTTTTAACCAATCGTTGATGTGTCCCCGAAGGGTCCACCGCGATCACCATTTCTTGGGCGGACGGTTACGTCCTCTACATTCTCTGTGCCCAAGCTAGGGACCCAACCCTTCTAGGGGACCTCCTCCCGTACCGTTGGGTGAGGTCATAAGAACGGACCTCTTAGGGTACCTCTCTCTTCGGACCGCCCGATGTCAGGTGTCCCAACGTTTCTCAGCCTTTACTGACTTCACTGAATCGTACGTTCGTTTCCTTTATATGTATCTTGTCGTAAACACCCGACGTCAACCCACTGTGTTATTTACAAAAAACAAGAAGGCAATTGGGACCATGTTTTTATGTGAACTGTTTTTACAGGGTTCATTCCGAATATCCAAAGTCAAAAGGGTTGTCATTATCGTCTTTTGTACGAAGACCGACCTCGACTCAGGTTCGTGTGTAGGTAAGAACATTCATGTAATGAACATTCGGAGTAATTCTAGAACCGTTATAAATCTTTCCTTCAGGGGCCTTTCCCGTCCAAAATAATAATTAGATTACCATTCCCGTGTATAAGTGGTCGACTACTTCCCAGACCATAAATTAGTGAGTTCCAGAGGTCTGTAGAAGGAACCAACGGGAAGTGGGTTCAGGTCCCTAAAGTCAGGGATCAACCATTCTGAGATGTGGAATCAACATTCCAGAAACTTTCTACGTATATAATTTACATAGTTGATTAAACTTAAAATAATAACGGTTACCGTTGTTCCCCTTTACATTGTGGAACCGTCATTCCATTGGATTTAAAATACGGACTTAGACTTAAAATCCACGGGATCGAAGTAATTAGAAATTTTACTCTTCGTACCTGTGATATACAAGACTTAAAAAAGGGTAATTATCATTCATTTTTCGAAGTCCTTCGTCGACTAGATTATAAGGTATGACTAAGTTTAGAACTCTTCATAGAAACGATCTATACGACTAAACCGTTTCCTCTTTTATACGTAGATCAGTTGGTACGTTCTACACTAAAAACGTATTCAGGATTAGTCGTTCAGTACGACCTTTAGGATGACGAGACTATCTGCAAAAGAAGAAAATGTGACTTTTACATATTAAAAGGTTGACCTTTTCTGTCTACAGAAGACCTCGTCGACGGAGGATATAACACCTAGGTAAATAATTTAATCTAAATCCACGATGGGACCAGATCCACCATACACATGTCTCAATAATCTTTTAAAGATGTGAACAACCTGGAGTAGTGACTAAAAAAAGGAAGACGTGTATAGTCAAAAAAAGGTACTTAGTTAACCAGTTTATTCAAAAATTACTCTCACGTCATTTTTAAATATTTTGGTGTAAAATTACCTTTCTTAGAATAATATAAACATGTCTAATTTATAATTTCGTCGAATGATAACTCTAATATATAAAAATCGGGGAGTTTTACGAAAGGATGTTTTAAAAACATAAATGGGCTTCTGAGAGACTGTAATATATGACAAGAAATAAGTCATATCGTGTCTTCTAACACACATCTTTCATAATTTAGTTTACTTTCGATTATTTTTTATAAATGATTGAGAAGTATCAATGAGAACCATATAAAGAAAAGTCTTTTTTTTATCACTTTTGTACTTTCTCATACATGAGTAAAATCTTACATCCTTAAATTTTAAATGGGAGTATTAGAATTCATTTATTGAAATAGTGAGTGGTACAGGTAAAGAGTCTGTGTTTACTCTTTGAAACACTAAACATCCTAGGATACACCACGGTTTACGGATTACTTCGTTAGTTAACGGAAATTCCTGACTGGAGTTTATATCTTCGTCAATATTATTCCTAATTTCACTAAGAAAAATAAACACACCTAGTCACAAATAGTTTTATATGAATAAGTTCGTCGTCACAACAGTTTCTAAGATACCCTTTATCCTCAAGACAATAATTTATGGAAACCCTCTGTAACAACTGAAATAAGAAGACACTCTTCCTCTATTATAGTCATAATCGTGACAATTCACAAGACTATTCAGGACGTCAATTTTGAAGTAAATAGAAAGAAATTGGGTCAAAAAGGGTGTACATAAACTGGAATTTTTGGAAAGAGAAGTTTATTTTGTGTAATTTTTATAAATTTTACGATAAAATTTTTTGAGATGTCTTATTAGAAACATTTTAACAAAGGATTTACTATGAACATGACTTCAATAAACCCAAAATTTCTTCGACTGTATATTTTGTAGACGTGACAGAATCTTAAGGATATTACGTTAACAAAAGTAGTTGAATGAAGAGTGATACAAGACACTATCCTTCAAAGTGTCATACATATACACAAGAACTAGGATAAAAATCGGTATTTTAGTTAAGTTCCCTGAAAAATAAATTGTCTTTTTTGTTTATAGAACCTTTATGTACTGATCACTTAGATTTCAGTAAGATCTGATGTGGTGTCAAAATAAAGGTTCCCATCGTCTACCCCGACGTATAGTGTCCTCTGAAACAACACCAACAAATCAGTGAGTCAACCCAGGTTGACAAACGTTAGACTACCTGATATCGGATGGTCCGAGGAGACAGGTACCCTAAAGGGTTCGTTCATGAACTACCTAACAGTAAAGGAAGAGACCCTGTTGCAGGGTTGGGTCCCTAGTTTGGGTCTAGAGGACGTCATGTCCACGTAAGAAATGGCGACTCGGTAGACCCTTCGGATGTACTATGAAACAGAGTTAAAATTAAGAGAATATAGTCCAAAAACGTCTCTTATTATGGCAAGTGTGGTGACATAAACTAATATTCCATGTAAGGGACTGTACTGAGGACAGACCTTTTTAGAAGTAAATAAATGTACTTGAAGTTTTATAAAATTATAGGTCTTCTCTTATTCGACTGCCATTTAAGTGGTTCAGATCATAAAAGAAAGATAAGAGATAAACGACTTGAGAAATGGTATCGAGTCTGCCATTTCGTAGGTGGACGTTACGACCTCTGGACCCAAACTAGGAACCCAGTCCTTCTAAAGGACCTCTTCCTTTACCGTTGGGTGAGGTCATAAGAACGGACCTCTTAAGGTACCTGTCTCCTCGAACCACCCGATGTCAGGTACCCCAACGTTTCTCAACCTGTACTGACTTGCTGATTGTATGTGAGTGAGTAAGTGATGGAACTCTATTATTTTTTTATATAAAAAGTCTAAATCAAATTACTAAAGAAGTTTAAGTACATAGATAGTAATAAATTTCAGTACCTTCTTTAAGAGATTTACATTGTGATGAATTAGTTGTAACGGTCTGACAAGATTATGTGAAATAAAGAGGTTCTAACGTTCACATATAAAATAAAGAGTTTCTTGTTCCCTAGTACTGTTGAAAACTTAAACTATTTGACGATTAATTAAAAGGAAAACTACACAACTGTCGCAGCCGGTCACACAACACGAAAGTGACAATCTCTTAAATATAAAAATGATAAATATTCCATTCTTATTAAGTATGAACTTTTTGACAATACAATAGAGTTTTCTTGGTAGTGTAACCAAAAACCGTATACGAAATGTAAATTGAAGATTAAAACACTGAATTGATTACGTTGATAGAATGTATCAATATTCATGTTATTACGATAGACTCTCTACCAACACATGACTTAATATTACAAGACGTAATAATGATAGTATTACAGTTCCTTTTTATCGTTATCCATTCCGAAACAGATGTTTTACTATCTTTTTTTGTGAATAAACAACTAGTTTTACATGGAATATGTTCAACGTGATCCGATTTTTTCGACATACAAAAATTGCAAAAACATTACACTACATTACCGGAACCCACTATACGACATAAATTATTCTCTCAAAAATTAATTTGTCGTTATTCTGTATACTATGTTTTTATTGTTCATATTCACAAAACGACTATGTTGTATAAAATCTTACCTTATCTCGTCATTTATTTTAATAAGTCAATTTGATTGTAAAGTTGTTTTCGTTATATTAGTGACCTTACACTCACCCTCTATATATTAAGAGTCCAACGTTGTTCTCTGAGAACAGAGAGACAAAAGGGGAATTCTTCGTCTATACACCAGAATTTCCCTATTTGATGTAACTGAGGGCCGGACAGACAGAAGAAGACGGATGTCCGAATATAGTGGACTCTTTGAAATTTTATTCATAATCACTTACATACTAATAAATTAGGTGGACTTATGTTGGTACTTACTAAATATTTAATGAACTTCAGTCATTAAGTATCATTAAGATTTATTCCATGTTTCGCGTAAGGGACATCCAAACACTACAACCATTTTGACAACGAAAAGGTAAGGAAAAGATGTAAGTGTGAAAGATTATATAAGAAAAGGGTCTACTCGAATAAAAATGAAGGTATTTCCCATCCATTCCCAGTAAAACAAGTGTTTAAGTGAGTAAGTCGTTTGTGAACCACCAAGGATGGTGGACTCTACATAGTCCCGGACAAGAGCACTACACTTCCGTCGCAGGTGGTACCTGGAAAGGACGAAACGATTACCTCGGGTAGGTACGTAGGTCACTCACCTGGTCGAAAATGGTGATTTACCCTATACCTTTGAGGTACTAGAGAAAAAAAAAAAAAAAGTTAGTTTATTTTCCTTTTCGTATTTCCGTATCGAGATCTCGAATGACTTGAAAGTCAGATTATGTCTTCTACCGATCCCACTTTTTATGAAGTCTCCCCAATCGTGTTTGATGGACTTCCTCACTTTACACAATGTTAGACTTTCTCCCTACTTTTCGTAAGTGAACAACCCCTCCGTCACTACTCCCACCCCTAAACCCCTCTCAGGGAATACCACGATTACCATTTCTTAGGTGGAAAGCCACGTCCTCTGTGACTAAGTTAGGGACCCAACCCTTCTAGGGGCCTCATCCTCCACCGTTGGGTGAGGTTCTAAGAACGGACCTTTTAAGGTGCCTGTCCCCTAGACCGTCCAACATCAGGTACCCCGACGTCTCTTAAACTGTGTTGACTCACTGACTCGTGTATGAGATTCTTTTCCCCCGTACAATTCTATCCTTAATTATCGATAACATACAATGATAGAGTACCAAATAATGGTAAAATTTTTAAAATTCAGTAATATATGATCATATGTAATAGTAATATTTTCAAAGTTCTTTTTACTCAGGTTCCT
Source organism: Capra ibex (assembly GCA_006410555.1). Lineage (NCBI taxonomy): Eukaryota > Metazoa > Chordata > Mammalia > Artiodactyla > Bovidae > Capra > Capra ibex. Next base: position 23,314,911 of record SJYO01000647.1, read on the forward strand.
ATCTTTATGTCTTTTACAGGTGAATGAAATGAGGGATCAAATATGTATTCTGAATTTTAAAACATACACAGTAAAGTAAAAAGGTCAATTACAAGATACATTCACATAAACTATGTGTAATGTATGTATATATATGTATAAAATTTATTTACCCAAGTACAATATGTGAATCAGACCACTAAAAAACTACATTGAGATATAGAACCCCGTAAAAGGTCTGTATGTTCGGAAGTTATGAAAGAATTAAAGGATATTATATCGAAGTAATAAGAATGTAACAGTAAGAAAGTCTCCACCAATAAATACAGATAAAGGTAAAAAAGATAATACTTTTTTCAACCTTACTTACAGGAGTTTTTATTTAGAAACGTAAGATTATATAGAAATTTCACTTTAATTTTTGTAACATACCTATGTGCATTTAAAATAAACCTATATGATGAGCAGATTAAGGTGAGGTCGTTCACAGAATATTTACATAACGAGAGGGTCGTCAATACAGTGACCGATGAAAATAGAGTGGGAATGACCGTGATCTATAAAAGGTTGAAAAATGTAAGAACTGTCTACTAAGATATTTGGTACTCTGTAAAAGAAGGTAATCTATTTATATTCTCGAATTTAAGTTTCTGGAAAACCTTAGTTCGTTTATTTATGTTAAATTGTATAAATAAACGAACTGTTTAAGATTCTTTTTATCTCACCATGTCTCGAACCATTTAACCTATCCTATACGGAACGATACCCGAAGGGCCCACCGAGTCACCATATCTTAGGTGGACATTACGTCCTCTACACCCAAGCTAGAGACCCAACCCTCCTAGAGGACCTCTTCCCTTACCGTCTGGTAAGGTCATAAGAACGGACCCTTTAGGGTATTTGTCTCCTCAGACCACTCAATATCAGGTACCCAAGTGTCACTCAACCTGTGTTTACTTGCTGATTTTCTGTTGTGCGGAACGATGACCTCTATGATTTTAAATATGACAAAACTTTTCTGAGACAAATGGTTTATAGCCTTTTAACGCCAAAACTCGTGGTAGACATTTCTAGAATGAGATTCCTTTGGTGACCCCTTTCTAGAACGAGATTCCTTCTTTGGTGACCCCTTTAAGGAGTCATCGTCTCAGACAGAGGACTCACGTAACAGTTCCAATCGAGAACAGTTACATGCCTGAGGTTCTAGGTTTACATTCCTAGGATAAAATTCTTGGTTTCCACACTCTATTAGTGAGATAATGGACTCGTACCCCACTCAATAAAATATGAGACACCTTTTCAGTAAATAGTGTCGGTCTCAGTCTTACTATTTTCCATTTCGTACATATTCTTTAAACTGAAGTAAAAAAACAATAAAAGCACGTTTTATACACCGAACAACGTTATAGGGTCGAAAAATTTTCGTGGTCAATGGATGGAGACGTCTTTTTGGTACTTAAAATCCGAAGATGAGATAGAGTATCATATATAGACAATGAAAGTAGACTTTATGTCGACTTTAAAAATATTGACCTTTCAAAGGAGATTTTTGTATAAATTTTTTTAAAAACATCTGTAAATTGAAACATATAAAAGTCACTGTTCAGAAATAATATAATTGACCTAACAGTGATTTAACTTACTATGTCATCCCAAAAAACAATAAATTTTTCTTTTCTTTTCAAGAGAGAGAGAGAGAGAGAGATATATATATATATATGTGTGTATACACACGTATATATATATATGTGTGTGCACACACACGTACACACACATACACACATATATGTGTAAAAATCCACCGTTCTAGGGGAGAAACAAGAAGGTGATAGGTTATTATTCATCCATATAGACAACCGGTATTTGAACTTCTAATAATGATTAAAAATTTTCCATAAAGACCAAAATTTTCTATAAAGAGTGGGTTTCTAGTTGAGATTATAAGTACTTCATGACCCAAGTACTCCGAAACTTTTGACAGTATCAAAATCACCCGTCTCCCCTTGTCAAAGAAAAGGTTTAAGTCGAATAGAGACAAAATTTTCTTAAGGAAACTACCGAGTGACGAGATCAAAGGGGACCCGAACGTTTGTGTACTTACACTTTTTTTTTTTAGAACGTCTTACCTAAAATACTGAGTTCGGTTTCCGTTGGTGACCTGTTCACCATTTCATTCGGTTGAACCTACCTCTGTCGATAGACCTTTTAAACACACTTATGGTCTTAGTCTTTATAGACTAAACATGGGGTTTAAACTGTGAAAGTATCACAATTATGTAACCCGTGAATGATATTGTGCTTTTTTTAAAACAAAAGGTTATCCAACGTGATCTCTTTTGATGTCGAGAGGAGGACTTACAGAGGAAATGAAAGTGTGTCTTATGAAGTAAAAACTACGAAGACCAGTGGTTTACCCACCCTCAAAGGGGGACGTAGTTAGATAAGAGACTACGGTCGACCAACAAGATATTAAATTGAGTTAAGACTGTTATAGATGGACCTACATCGTAGTCTAGGGTTCCCAATTCCCCAGTCAGCTAACTCTGACGGGGTGTAGTTTACTGTTAGTTTTCATAATGATCATCCAGGGGTCCAATGGGTGTTGAAGGATGTTTTCAACATCAACGGACGTTCAACTGAACGGATGTTTTACTCCAAGACTACTGGAGAAGGGAGAACCTAAACAAAAGAACTCGTCGAATGTCTTAAGTCTTTTAGTGAATCCAAATAGTCAAATGATTTCCCATACTTTTTCCTACGTCCTATTGTCGGTCTACTTCTCTGTTTTTCCCACTCCAGACTCGTCCAGAGATCACGTCTTCGAAGACAGAAACGTCTCAACCCCACGAAGTGGGAGGGACATACACTTACCCAAGAGGTCCGACCTTCGAGTGACATAGGGGATGATAACCCCAAAATACCCCCGATAGAGCACATCCGTACTAGTTAATTGAGATAAATGTCGGGAGAATAGAGAGATCTCTTACCCCACGTCCCGACTTTTAAGGTTCGAAGATTAGTACCGAACCAGAAGGACCACTGGTCGAAGGTAAGTCGTCGGTAGGGCCTCGGGTGGGTCTCAGTGGAACAATCTTGTCTTCTACGAGGATGATGAGAATATTGTCTTTTAATGTTCCTAAAATCTTAGAGACACGGTCCCTTTCCTCGTTTCTGATTTACGATCCTATTCTCTATGAGAATGGCGAATCCTTTAATATTCCCAAAGTTCTCGAGATACGGTCCATAATCCCTTCTCTGGTTACATATAAAGGATAATAAAGTACATCCATTTCACCATGGTTATTACGGATAGGGCATCTAACACACATAATCGGTTCCACTACATGGATTTCGTATTTCGTGACACAGTCGACATCAGAGAGTTACTTACAGTAGTGGACTCTTTTCCGTACACAATTAATGGAGGAAGTAAGACGGTAGGAGTACTAGTTGATCCCAACAAGCGAACAAGACCGGGTAACGCGTCCACGGGGAAAAGAGGGACTTGAAGACTACAATGTGTCACTGGACGAGTTTACTTACCGGACAGGGTTATATTTTTTACCCGTAAATAGTTTTCCCTATTTTCGATGGTATGTGGTTGGGAGTCGAAGGTGTTACTTGTTTTCTCAGGAGTCGTGGGACCAAGACTATAAGCAATAGAGTGTGGGGACAGATGGTTCACAAGAGCAGGAGGTGGTATCTGGAAACCCAAGGTCCAACTTTATGGAAGTAAAGGATAACAAAGTACCGTAAGTCATTTAATCTTCTCACAAAAGTTGGAGCGAGAAGGGTAGAAGAAGTTTGAAGAGAGGTGTAGAGACTCAGATGAAGAACCGTAAGGTGTAGAAGGTAAAAAGTGTTTCAGTAGAGGTTAGACGACGAAATTAAGTAATAGAGTTTTAGAAAGAGAATTAACGTGGAAGAACTAACCGAATAAAGTAAACAAAGGTAGTCTGTCACTTACGAATACCATGAAGGTGACGAGTCCCGTGAAATGACGGAGAGTAGGAGACGGACATGGATCTTTAGAAAAAAGAAGAGGATAGGGAAAGGACATAAAGTAATTATAGGAAATATTCTCCTAGTAAAACCAAGACCAAAACTAAACGTACACACATACACACACGTACGCAGACACACACGATCTTTTTCCTTCTCTAAAAATGGATTGGGAATTTAATTAATCAAACTTTGTGGTCAACATTATTTACGAGACACAAAGTCCTCCGTTATCTCTACGAAAACACTATCCGGTCACCTTATTTGGGGAATCTAGACTGGTTTATATATCATATTGATATCAAACTATACAATTTGGAACACGAATTTATTTTTCATCTGATAGACGGAGATATTATAAGTTTCGTTCTAGGGATGTATAACTTACAGACAGTTTACATCCTCCAAGTAATAGGATAATTAATAGAACCGTTACGTTATAGTCGTATTAAACCATAATGTACTTATACTGTGAGAAGGGTATACATAACTAGGAAACCAACTGAAACCTATTGGGATATAAAATGAGTCTTAAATACTTTCTGAGAACACGATTAAGTTTCCATTCATAGGGATAGGGATTTACAAATCAATAACATTTTATTGTAATGGAAACTCGTAGTCATACCATGTATTAACACTGTGACATTAAATATTATTCTTTATATATATAAACTAGAAATAGATGTCAAAAACCAAGGGTCTAGGGGTTTAGAAGTCTTAAAGGACTCCCTATTCTCGTAACCTTTGTAAAAAAACAGTATTAAGAACCAGAGAACAGGAGTCAAGGACTTTAGTTGAGTCTCGAAATTTCCACTTTACCCATAGAACAATGAGTATTGTTGAGGTAAAAGATGTAATTGACTTAAATATGTTTACTTCACTGAGAACCTTTCGTGGATTACCACTCCCAACCAACGGTCCCCTTAGTGTGCACTTATCTCCTAACCTTGAGAGTCAGGATGGGGGACTAAAGACCTCTCACCTCTCCCAACTTCCGACTCATTTAGTGATTGTAATTACTGAATTAGTTCGTACGGATACATTATTTCGGAGATATTTTTAGGTGTTCCTCTCCATCACTTGTGTCTCCAAACTTCTCCCGTACCTTCGAGACGCACGGAAGGGTGTGTGGACCGGGAGACGTAGGGAAGGTAGACCGACAAAGACTTGTAAAATATTATTTGACCATTAGATCATTAATTTTACAACTTGGGTTCCTTCCCCGAGTCACCATGGAGACTAGATTTCGACCACCTAGTCTTCGTCCACTCTTGGGTTTGAATGTTGACCGTCGTTTCTCCCCACCTCTACCTTGTCAAGACACCCCGATTTAGAAACCAGACACCCTAGACTACGAGAAAGGTACATCGATCACGGTCTTAACTCAACTCAACATCCCGAGGGACGACCAAAGACCTCTTAACGAACCACTACACTCCTTTGTCGAGGGATGGGAGTCACCTTGACCCACGTCTTGAGAATTCAGATGACACATTTTTCGTGTTCTAAGAATTATTGAATCCTCCGTAACGGAAATATTAATTTGGAACAACGAGAGGCAGACCGACTATTTATCTGGGACGGTTCCGGTAGACTGGTAGTTAGGTGTACCGAGGGGAGGAAATCGATAATAACGGGTGTTGGTTGTGAGGACCCTAAAGATTCCTCGTAAACGTAGTGATTACTGTCCATTCTAAACTTTTCGTCGACTTTAGATTTATACACGAGTCCACACATAACTCTACCTGGTTTTTAAATTGACTTTAACGATAAGTAGTTTTTCATACATTCTTTCAACTGGTACTGGGTTTTCACAGAAAAGTAGAGAAACTAAGACATCATTTATGTGCGTCTATAGATAGTCCTCCATAGATGAGTAACATACAATCTTTTAAGTTATAATCAGTAGTAGGTTGTTACCTAAGGTTTGAGGTTATGAAACTGGTGGACTACACTTCTTGACTGAGTAACCTTTTCTGGAACTACGACCCTTTCTAATTTCCACCCTCCTCTTCCCCTGTTGTCTCCTACTCTACCCATCTACCGTAGTGGTTGTACTACCTGTACACAAACTCATCCGAGGCGCTTAACCACTACCTGTCCCTTCGGATCGTACGACGTTAGGTACCCCGGCGTTTTTCAGCCTGTGCTGACTCGCTGACTCCACTTGACTGACTTGTTACCTAAGATCTGGTAACACACACACACAATCAGTGAGTTAGCAAAAAGTGAGAAACGTTGGGATACCTGACATCGGGTGGGTCGAGGAGACAGGAACCCTAAGAGGTCCGTTTTTATGACCTCACCCAACGGTAAAGGAGGAGGTAATATACTAAGGTTTAGGTCTTTGGTATCCCTTTACCGTCAAGTCCCTGACCCAACCGTGAAGGTAATGTCCCTATCAAGACGAAAAATAAAAATAGACGGTACCTATATTCCGGATTTTCCTTGTTTGATCTCCGAACCGAGATGTGACAAAACTCTTTTTATTAGACGGTCTATTTAAGTTTTCGGTTCTACTGTCTAATAAATTTTCTATTGTAGTAAACAAGAAGTGACTTATGTAAATGAACAAAGAACTAATTTGTGTATATATTGTGATTTCAAAATTTCAACACAACTTTTCTTTAAAAACATTTATTAATTAACTACGTGGAATTAGACTCAGAGTTGGATGAATAGTCTTCGTTATTATTAGTTATCTAGGGTGTTTTAAAGTGAGTCTTATATTGTGGTCACCCCGATATATAACTGACTTATAATCCGAGGAACTTCTCGAAAGTTTTTATAGATAATTATTGAGACGGTGTTTTGTCAAAAAAAATTTAACACCACATTTAAGTGTGTAATCACCAACGACGATAAAGACGAAAAATTTGAGGGGTTTACTAAATTACAAGTTCCTTCAGACTTTTTTGATTACATATGATAAGTTGTAATCATTAAAAGGCGACCTGATATCAAACGTTACTGAACCATACCATAAACTATTGACATAACTAAACCTTAACGAAGTTCAAGATACGTTGGTTTTACTTCGTTTATAGGAGTCGATTGTTCTTGAGATTTCCAGTTCCTGATTTGATCGGTGGTGGGTTCGATTATATGACCGATTACGGTGACCAAGAAATTAAAAAAAAAGGGGTTTGTTATCTGACCCAAAAAGTAGGTCGAAGACGACAAAAAGGTCCTTTCTTATTCTTCTTAATGGTTCTTCCATCCTCTTTAACGTACTATTTTTTATAAAAAAAAGGGTCTTTGAAGGTTGACTGAATTACAGGTCTTGAAGTCGTTACTTTCTTCGACTTTCATATAAGCAAAGATAAAAATAATTGTGGTTATCATAACATAGGGGTTTCATACGTATATTAAAAATATAAGAACCCACCGAATTTTGTAAGAAAAGGATGTAAAGTTCTTCAATCGTTACAAAGACAGCCTCTTTATATAAAGAGTAGATTATTTATTTTGTATTGTGTATATTTTAGAGAAACCCCTGTGTAAAGGTCTTCTTAGAAAAAGGTACTTTTCATACTATCAATTACATGAATTACCGTGACGGTTTGTATACACAATTTTAACATGTTGGTTCTTTTAATATAATTTATGGTAATTGGTCGAAAATATTAAACGATAAACTAGTCACGAGTACCTTCGACAAAAAGGAACCAATTTTTTAGTAGAGATAGTAAATATTGATAAATTTTTAAGACGACCACACGTTAAACGGAACTTAAGATTTAGATTTCTCCTTTCAGACTAAAATTGGAAGAAAATCGAGTTAATAGTTATATTGACGAGACCTGGGATTGATACATACGAGTAAGAAATTGAAAGTAATGATCTATTTAAGGAAACCCTTCTTGTATAATTCTCTGTTTGAAAGGTCAGTTGTATTGGGTGAATCTTGCTATATAACGTCTCTTGTAAAGTCTAACTGTATTAGGTGAATGTTTTTTTTTTTTAGGTAATCATTATGTCTTTTGAACCTGGAGCAAAACTATAAACGAGAAAATAGTCAGTCCTAGGTTATCCTCTATCTTTAGTGTGTAATTAAACTTTTCCCTTCAAATTTTATTTTTTAACAATTGAGATTGTCTCCTACAAGAGATTTCCTCATTTCTTACAGTATTTCTTGTGGATGGGACCTTGAGTCCCTCTCATGAGTTTCCTCTACTTAAAGTGTCGAACCTAAACCTGGAGTAACCTCTTCCAGACTAACGTCTGGACACCACCGTCTTTTCTACTTATCCCATTGGGTCAAATCTCATGTAAGTGTCAACAACTCATTCCTCCCTTCTGGGGGAGGTCCTACGTTCTCTTCTTTTTGATAGCACTCGTGACGTTCGTTCTTTACACGAAAACCTGAAGTCCGTCATACTTTGACCGTTATTTGGTTACTTTATGAATCTTCGGAGTGACTTTTAAGTTTTTTGTTTGATAGTTTAGAGTCACCCATCGTCGCGTTCTCCGTCGATGACTATGAACTACTCCTACTATCTCTTCCGGTAGAAAAGGGACACAGGAGTGTTCTGCATTCGTCGTCTCTAGGGGACCCCTAATAAAATATACCTGTGATTGGTGTTAGTACTTCCACGGTCGGGGTATGGGGTTAGTAGAGTATTTCCGGAATAGAGGTTTATACCAGTGTAAACCACAATCTATACTTAAAACTCCCATACGTCTGTAGGTCGGTTGTTATAAGACGGGACTTTGTAGAATAGAAAGGACGTACGTTTTATACAAGTCAAGTCAAGTCAATTCAAGTTAGCGAGTCAGTACAGGTTGGGAAACGTTGGGGTACTTAGTGTCGTACGGTCCGGAGGGACAGGTAGTGGTTCAGGGCCTCTAGTGAGTTTGAGTACAGGTAGCTCAGCCTCTACGGTAGGTCGGTAGAGTAGGAGACAGCAGGGGAAGAGGAGAATGGGGGATAGGGAGGGTCGTAGTCCCAGAAAAGGTTACTCAGTTGAGAAGAGTACTCCACCGGTTTCATGACCTCAAAGTCGAAGTTGTAGTCAGGAAGGTTACTTGTGGGTCCTGACTAGAGGAAATCCTACCTGACCAACCTAGAGGAACGTCAGGTTCCTTGAGAGTTCTCAGAAGAGGTTGTGGTGGTACGTTTTCGTAGTTAAGAAGCCACGAGTCGAAAGAAGTGTCAGGTTGAGAGTGTAGGGATGCACTGGTGTCCTTTTTGATATCGGAACTGATTTACCTGGAAACAACCGTTCATTATAGAGACGAAAACTTGTACGATAGATCCAACCAGTATTCAAAGGAAGGTTCCTCATTCGCAGAAAATTAAAGTACCGACGTTAGTGGTAGACGTCACTAAGAACTCGGGGGGTTTTATTTCAGTCGGTGACAAAGGGATAGATAAAGGGTACTTCACTACCCTGGTCTACGGTACTAGAAGCAAAAGACTTACAACTCGAAATTCAGTTGAAAAAGTGAAGGAGAAAGTGAAAGTAGTTTCCGAAAACTCAAGGAGAAGTGAAAGACGGTATTCCCACCACAGTCGACGTATAGACTCCAATAACTATAAAGAGACCCGTTAGAACTAAGGTCGAACACGAAGAAGGCCAGGTCGCAAAGAGTACTACATGAAACGTATATTCAATTTACTCGTCCTACTGTTATATATCGGAACTGCGTGAGGAAAAGGATAAACCTTGGTCAGACAACAAAGTACAGGTGAAGATTGACAACGAAGGACTGGACGTATCTCCAAAGAGTTCTCCGTTCAGACCACCAGACCATAAGGGTAGAGAACTTCTTAAAAGGTCAAATAACACTAGGTGTGTCAGTTTCCGAAACCGTATCAGTTATTTCGTCTTTATCTACAAAAAGACTTTGAGAGAACGAAAAAGGTACTAGGTCGTCTACAACCGTTAAACTAGAGACCAAGGAGACGGAAAAGATTTTGGTCGAACTTGTAGACCTTCAAGTACCAAGTACATAACGACTTCAGACCGAACCTCTTAAAACTCGTAATGAAGTGACCGTACACTGTACTCACGTTAACACGTCATCAAACTCGTAAGAAACCGTAACGGAAAGAAACCCTAACCTTACTTTTGACTGGTAAAGGTCAGGACACCGGTGACGACTCAAAAGGTTTAAACGACCGTATAACGTACGTCGTGAAAGTATCGTAGTAGAAAGTCCTAAACTTTATCGAGTTGACCTTAAGGTAGTGGAAGTAAGGTAGGGTTAATGTGGGTTTTAGAATTGAGTAAGTGGTCATTGAAATTTCAAGTCTCCGAGTAAATTTATAGTAGTTCCAGTCTATGTCCACTTTGAGTCCCTACTAAGTCGGACTTTGTTTTAGGAGAGGTCGACACTTGGAGACTTTAGTTTATACAGTATACGAAGGNGTATAGACTCCAATAACTATAAAGAGGACCGTTAGAACTAAGGTCGAACACGAAGAAGGTCAGGTCGCAAAGAGTACTACATGAAACGTATATTCAATTTACTCGTCCTACTGTTATATATCGGAACTGCGTGAGGAAAAGGATAAACCTTGGTCAGACAACAAAGTACAGGTGAAGATTGACAACGAAGGACTGGACGTATCTCCAAAGAGTTCTCCGTTCAGTCCACCAGACCATAAGGGTAGAGAACTTCTTAAAAGGTCAAATAACACTAGGTGTGTCAGTTTCCGAAACCGTATCAGTTATTTCGTCTTTATCTACAAAAAGACCTTGAGAGAACGAAAAAGGTACTAGGTCGCCTACAACCGTTAAACTAGAGACCAAGGAGACGGAAAAGATTTTGGTCGAACTTGTAGACCTTCAAGTACCAAGTACATAACGACTTCGGACCGAACCTCTTAAAACTCGTAATGAAGTGATCGTACACTGTACTCACGTTAACACGTCATCAAACTCGTAAGAAACCGTAACGGAAAGAAACCCTAACCTTACTTTTGACTGGTAAAGGTCAGGACACCGGTGACGACTCAAAAGGTTTAAACGACCGTATAACGTACGTCGTGAAAGTATCGTAGTAGAAAGTCCTAAACTTTATCGAGTTGACCTTAAGGTAGTGGAAGTAAGGTAGGGTTAATGTGGGTTTTAGAATTGAGTAAGTGGTCATTGAAATTTCAAGTCTCCGAGTAAATTTATAGTAGTTCCAGTCTATGTCCACTTTGAGTCCCTACTAAGTCGGACTTTGTTTTAGGAGAGGTCGACACTTGGAGACTTTAGTTTATACAGTATACGAAGGTCTTACATTACCACCCTATCCGTATTTTAACAACAAGTCGACGAGTCAGCACAGGCTGAGAAACACTGGGGTACCTGACGTCGTGTGGTCTGAAGGGACAGGAAGTGACAGAGGGTCTCAAACGAGTCTACGTACGGGAACTCAACTGGTACGGTAGGTTGGTAGATTAGGAAACAACGGGAGAAGAGGAAGGCGAGAGTTAGAAAGGGTCATACACCGAGAAAAGTTTACTCAACCTATAGTCCACCGGTTTCATAACCTCAAAGTCGAAGTCTTAGTCAGGAAGGTTACTTATAAGTCCCACCTAAAGGAAATCCTAACTGACCAACCTAGAGGAACGTCAGGTTCCCTGAGAGTTCTCAGCAGAGGTCGTGGTGTCAAGCTTTCGTAGCCAAGAATTTACGAACCGGAAGAGTACCAGGTTAAGAGTGTAGGTATGATCTGATGACCTTTTTGGTATCGAAACTGTTATGCTTGGAAACAACGTTTCACTACAGAGACGAAAAATTATACGACAGATCTAAACAGTAACGAGAAGAAGGTTCCTCGTTCCCAGAAAAATAAAGAACCGACGTCAGTGGTAGACGTCACTAAAACCTTGGGTTCTTTTATCAGACAGTGACAAAGGTAAAAAGTGGTAAAAAAACGATACTTCACTACCTTCTTTATAGTTAGGAGTCTATACGTCTACTGTGGTAGGAATACCGTCTTTCACTTCTCCTTGATTTTTCGGAGAACTACTTTCACTTTCTCCTCTCACTTTTTCGGCCGAATTTCGAGTTATAAGTCTTCTGATTTTAGTACCGTAGACCAAGGTAGTGAAGTACCGTCTGTCTACCCCTTTGTCACCTTTGTCACCGTCTGAAATAAAAACCTCCGAGGTTTTAGTGACGTCTACCACTAACGTCGGTACTTTAATTTTCAGTGAACGAGGAACCTTCCTTTCAATACTGGTTGGATCTATCGTATAACTTTTCGTCTTTGTAATGAAACGGTTGTTTCCAGGCAGATCAGTTCCGATACCGAAAAGGTCATCAGTACATACCTACACTCTCAACCTGACGCTTCTTCCGACTCACGACTTCTTAACTACGAAAACTTGACACCATGACCTCTTCTGAAAACTCTCAGGGAACCTGGAGTTCCTCTAGGTTGGTCAGGTAGGATTTCTCTAGTCAGGACCTACAAGTAACCTTCCTTACTACGATTTCGACTTTGAGGTTATGAAACCGGTGGAGTACACTTCTCAACTGAGTAACCTTTTCTGGGACTACGACCCTCCCTAACCCCCGTCCTCCTCTTCCCCTACTGTCTCCTACTCTACCGACCTACCGTAGTGGTTGAGCTATCTGTACTCAAACACACTTGAGGTTCTGAACCACTACCTGTCCCTCCGGATCGTACAACACTAAGTACCCCAACGTTTCTCAGTCTGTGATGACTCACTGACTTGACTTGACTTGACTTGACCTACCAAATGATTCAACACAGACTGAGAATGCTGGGGTACCTGACATCGGGTGATCCGAGGAGACAGGTACCCTAAAAGGTCCGTTCTTATGACCTCACCCAACGGTAAAGGAAGGAGTCCCATAGAAGGACCGGGTCCCTAGCTTGGATCAGAGGACGTCACATCTCTCTTACGTCCTCTCACGTCCCGACGGACGTGACGTCCGTCTCAGAAATAGGTGACTCGATTTACCCTCGGGGAACTCCGGACGCCTATTAGGAGAAACCGAACTGCGAGACAGGAGGTCCGGGTGACCCCGTCGTCAAACGGTAGACCTTAGGTCGACCAGGACGTGGACGACCAAACAACCCCTTCCAACCCGGGGGTTCTGAGACCTATTGGGACGAGGGTATTGAACCGGCCTGTCGTGGTGTCCCCTAGAGACTGATCCCAGACAAGTGAAACTGTCTTCACCTGTCTCACCTGTGACGGTTTCAAAAGACGGGAACTGAGAGTATCTCAGTCGGGGTACCGGACGCAACACGACCTTGGATAACTTCGACATGGACCCCGGGGACTACTAACGTCTGTGGTCTAACATTTCTGTCGGAAGAGACGGTCCACACCGTTTGTCACTCGACTCCAGGGTACCCGTAGTCACCGTGGAAAGTATTGTTGTTAAAGTACACTAAGGTAGATTTGATTTTGAATATCTACCCTAAACCTTTCTACAGGTTACGTTCGATTTATATAGTTCTGTTTTCATCGGAGAAGATTTTTAAGACGCAAAAATCTAGTTTAATTTTTTTTTTTGTTTAATCTTCCATTTTAAACTTGTTAACCGGAACATTATAATGTATGGATCCTTATTTATACTTCTGAATTCCGGAGATTTTTAATATTTGTTTGTATCGAGATTTTATTAATTCATTTTATAGTCGTTTACCAAGGTTATGCGGTACTAGTACCTAACTTGCTGAGTTATAATATTTCTACAGTTAAAGGGGTGTGACTACTTATAACGTTTACTTTTTACTTAATATAAGGTTGTAAAAACTAACCATTTTAGTGAAAATTTAAAATGTACCTTTGGGCTTCCTGGTCCTTATCGATCTTGTGAGAACTCCTTTTTACATAGTTCGGACTGCACATCTCTGGAAATACTTTGATGTCTATCTATTTAGTCACTTCCTCATATCTGTCAGGTCTTTACCTTGGTGTGTATGTATCAATAGGTTAGGTACTATTTCCACGGTAACGTTAAATCACTCCTCTTTCCACTAAGAAATAAGAAATATCCAGTTAAATAAAAAATAAAACCTTTGTTTACCAGTTATTACCCGAGACTGGTTGTCATAGAGTTTTTTTTTTTTTTTGTGTGTGTGTGTGTGTGTGTGTTTTTGGTCAGCAGAAGAAGTTTGGGAATTTAAAGGTTTGGACGTGGTATTACACTATGAAATTTTTTACCACAAATTATCAACTGATAGTTATACACAGAAGTTTTAGGGTTGAACTGAGGGATAAAAGTTTAATTCACTTACGGTACACTTATTAAGTAGATTTACACTTTGTTTAAGAAAAAAATAAATCTTTTTATGACTCTAATAGTGATACTGAGTCCCTCTCAATTATAAAGAACTCTCTGTGTTTTCGTTATCAGTTTATCTATTTCTGACTTTTTGTCCTGATATAATTTTTATTTAGAAAACAAATAGTTTTCTGTACTATCTTGTTTCCTTCTGGTAGTCTCTTCTATAAACGTTATGTATATAGATTAATTTTTGAGTATGTTTATTATATATTCTTACAGATGTTCAATAATTGCTCCTGCAGGTTAACGTAACAGGTTTCTGAAGTTGTTANGGTACACTTATTAAGTAGATTTACACTTTGTTTAAGAAAAAAATAAATCTTTTTATGACTCTAATAGTGATACTGAGTCCCTCTCAATTATAAAGAACTCTCTGTGTTTTCGTTATCAGTTTATCTATTTCTGACTTTTTGTCCTGATATAATTTTTATTTAGAAAACAAATAGTTTTCTGTACTATCTTGTTTTCCTTCTGGTAGTCTCTTCTATAAACGTTATATATATAGATTAATTTTTGAGTATGTTTATTATATATTCTTACAGATGTTTAATAATTGCTCCTTCAGGTTAACGTAACAGGTTTCTGAAGTTGTTATTGAAGTATTTTCTTCTTTTGACTTAACAGTACTCTAAATACTTTCCAATTCTTGTTTTGTTTTTTCGAGTTACAATAATTGGTGATTCCTTTAATTGGAATTTTAGTGAAATTTTTAGGTTAGTTTTTTCGAGTTACAATAATTGGTGATTCCTTTAATTGGAATTTTAGTGAAATTTTTAGGTTATTTGAAAATAGTCTTATAGATTTTTTGAAATTTTTACCATCATGGTGCAAACGTTCTTTTATTTTATACTACCTAAGAGTATATGACTCCTCCCATATATATATATATATATATATAAACACGTTTGTGAAACCTTTTGACAAATTTTAAGAGGTACAAATTTACATAGGGTCATTAAGGTGAGACTCAGTATTGGAGTTGTGATTCCGTACGGGTACCTGTGGTGATCTGAATATTTGTTCCGAAGGTCGTCGTAATAAGTATTTTTAACTTTTAACCTTTGTTGGGTTTACGTGAAGTTATCAAATCGTTTTTTTTTTTTCTCTCTATTTAGAACAATATAAGTACGTCACTTTATTCACGAGATATTGTTATTTTTAAGTTAATATTGATAGTCATATATTTTGGTGTACCTATCTAGAGTACCAGAATAGTAACTGATTTGTTTGGCTAATAATAATATAAACGATTTAAAATATTTTGAGTTTTTATCCTTTTAAAGATGCTACAGATACTACTGTCTTCAATTTTGTTACAATAAACCCCCTTTAATTCCTGTCCCAATGTAGTACTCTCTAAATCTATAGATCCGTCTGTAGTAAACCTTCACAAGTAAAACACTTTTAAATGATTCTACGAATTTAAGATATGTGATTTAACATATAAAAATTATGATTTAAAATTCTTTTTAAATTTATGACAAATTCAAATTTTTTATTTATATGATCGAATCCTTTCTCTTCTTTTTGTATGTTTGTAGAACCGAAGGGAATAGGAGTCAGAAAGGGTAGTGACCAAGAGTTCTAGAAGAGAGCAGAGGAGACCGAAACAGTTCTCTCCTCTCGGTACTAAACCCAAGTTGAGAGACTATCGAGTCAACCATTTCCTAGACGGACGTTACGCCCTCTGTACAAAGCTAGGGACCCAATCCTTCTAGGGGACCGTTTCCCTTTCCGATGGGTGAGGTCATAAGACCGGATCTCTTAAGGTTCCTGACATATCAGACACCCCATCGTTTCTCTACCTGTGCCGACTCGCTGAAAGTGAAAGTGACATGACTATTCTTGTGACTTTGACTCTTTGTTATTTGCGTCATTGGTAAGGGAGTATCATCCGACGACGACGACGACGACGATTCAGCGACGTCAGCACAGGCTGAGACATGCTGGGGTATCTGCCGTCGGGTGATCCGAGGGGACAGGGACCCTAAGAGGTCCGCTCTTATGACCTCCTCCAACGGTAAAGGAAGAGGTTAGTATCATACGATCCCTGGGATTAAAATTTGAAAAAGAGGATTAGATACAGGTCTTCTATTTATAAGGGACAATTGATAGGAAGGAAAGTGTGAATTTCTTCTGTAAGTTTAAAAACTATCTGTAAGAATTGGAGTAGTGAAAGAGGATTCTTAAAGATAGAGGTGAACAACTAATTAGTCGTGAATAACTTTTCTCCGGTGACAGACAAAAGAGTTGAAACATAATTGTTATTTGCCCGTTTCTCTCTAGACAAATTTTCTTAGTACGGAGGACACTGTCTTTTTATAGAAAATTCTAAGTAAATCTTTATTATGTTGACTTATACCTTGTAATAAAAGGTTGAAACCACGTTTGCTAAATCACTAAATTCGTGAAACTCAACTTGTAAAACCCTTCGGGAACAAATATATGTCGTCAAAAAAATAGAAGAAGACAAAGTAAAAAATTGAAAATATATAAAAAGGGACATCTAAACACCTTTTTTATTTGATCAAACAGTCTTACAGCCATAGTGGAACTCAAGAGGTCCCACCGTCAATTCTCACCCTACTAAACCCTCTTACCGTTACTTTGTACATATTATAGTATACACTTTGCTTAGCGGTCAGGTCCAAGCTACGTCCTATGTCCTACGAGCCCCGACCACGTGACCCTACTGGGTCTCCCTACCATACCCCTCCCTCCACCCTCTCCCCAAGTCCTACCCCTTGTGCACATGTGGGCACCACCTAAGTACAACTACATACCGTTTTGGTTACATTATAACATTTCATTAATCGGAGGTTAATTTTATTTTAAATTTAGTTTTTTTATTTTTTCTATTTTCGTGAAAGTATTGGAATTCAATCTGATAAATCTTATAGTAACCGTTACATAAAAGTCTCCGGTACCCTCAAAAGTAAAGGAAAGTCTACACTTCGACACGTAAAACGGATTTCCTATCTCTTACTTTAAACAAAATCTTACAGGAGTAATTATTGTACACTCGAGAGACAGAAGTCACCCTTTAGAGAAGGGATTGAACGGTGCGGAGTCTCTCGTTAGAATAAATCTCGCGAAACGACTTACCACTAGTCAACTTTATGCCTTCAAAATACTAGAAAATTTTACCTTCTACAAACCCCAAACACACCAAAACTTTCTCATTGAGCTCCGTTACTGTATTACGAGTTAAAATAATCTTTAGGGGTCCCTGCGACACACGTATATTCGTACTGACACACTATATATCAGGTCTCCTTATCCTTTGTATTAATAGACTAGAAAATAACTAAAGAGTTGATAGCCAGAGCAATATTGATGAAAAGACTGTCTATATCTTTCCGATTTCTAATTAAAAAAGGAACTTTTAATACTTAATTTTGAGGACGTTTTACACCCTATAATCATGTAAATCAATGACACACACGTTTTCCTATTTTAAAGCACATCTTTATACTAACAAAAGATACTATGACTCAGGAGGGTTTAGAGAGAGATGACGTGAGTAGTCACGGGGGACCACCTCTCCTTGTTTGGACATGGTATCAAAAGGGAACGAGAAAGACGATCTAACGGCAAACACTGGTCCATGATAGAAGGAGAGAGAAATAGGGTTCGGGTTCGTCTGAGGAGGAACCATGGTCAGAAGTTTGACAATTCTGTTACAAAAAGTCACTCCATAATAAATATAAATATAATATAAATATTCCTGAGTTCCGTCAGAAAGATTTTCCAAAGACATGTATTCATAATGATTTTTCGTAAAAATTCCACATCTAAACACTCAGAGTTTAGACTCTGAAACGAACTTATCCATTTATTATACAGAGTCCTTACAGGTGAAAGTAGTCAGACATTAAATGTATATGTCCCTAGGGAATCCGGCTCGGAAGTTCTAGACTATCGGTATACCAGTCAAACTCTAGAGGAAGTTTGAGACATTCGTTAACGGAGAAACGAAGGAGGGTTCCGTTAGACCGGGAGAGGAGTCAGAGAGAGAGTGACTCGGTATTTGTAGTCCTCTACGAAAATACCAATAGACGAATGTACATAGGACTCAGGAAATAAGGAAGTTGTTGTGACTCAGGGATGATACACGTTCGATGAGATCAATAAACCCAATGTAGTCACTCATCTTGTAATGTTAAAGACAGGGATACCAATAAAGAAAGTTCTTGTTCTCTCTCGGTTACTTGTTTTCGTATGATTTATGTATGTAAAAGATAGTACAAGAGATTCACGATACCCTTTTCTCTTTCCTCTTTTTCCAAGTCTTCGGTTCCTTACACGCATATCACCCTGTACTACTTTAACATTTACCGTGCCATTGTCATTCTGAGTAACTCTTGTTTCGAAGTTTTTTCCGTTCCTCCCCCCCATACACCATTATACGTTTCGTATAAGGTCCCTCTCCCTCGTCGCCCCGTTTACGGTACTCCTTTCTAACACGGACGCCATCTCCTTGCGACCCTACCAAGTGCACAGACCACATCTGATTAGTTCCTCTCGTCGTCGAACATTCCTGAAATTGTTTCTTTACCTTTCGTCTAAGGCATTCCTAAAAAACCAGAAAATATTCTGAACTGTAATGAGAATTACTGTAACTCCGGGTAATTTTACAAAATTCGTCTCCTCACTGTGAAAGACAGAATTTAAAACTTTTCTAGTGAGACCGACGACACAGTTCTCCTTTGTAATCTTCCCGTTTCCCCCTATGTCTGTCTAGTAAATACGTCGATAAACGAACGATCTCTACTACCACTGAATTTCGTCCCACTAACGTTACGTCTACGTCTCTTTAACACCCCAATATAGAATACGTAAAACTTATATCTTAGGTGTAACAAAGCACTTTTTTTACTTACGTTGTACTCTCTTTCTTTTCTCTGTTTATTACTGAGGTACACAAACATGAAGTGTTGACCTTCCTTTTCGTCCTTTAAGTTATACAAACTACCCTTATTTATTTCTTAAGACGGGACCCTAATGTCTCCAAATTCTATGAACAATTAAAGGGGGACAGGAACCCTACGTGTAAGAAGAGTGAACAGGGTATCACCCTAGTGAAAAGTTCCTGTGTGGGGACCCTCTCGTGACACAACAACTCTGGAAGGCTTACCATGTGAACTGACTTCGGTCAATTCCGAAAACGTATTTGAAAATTCGGCGACCACCCGTCCACACCTCTTAGTGAGTAGAACACTGACGGATTCTGTTTGGAATATACATTACGAGGACGAATAATTTAAACAGTGGTTGGTCAGACCTCGTCAGAGTGAGAAAGAAACCAGAGAAGAACCGTGATCACTTATACCCCTGGTAAACGTTTGGTTTGCCATGAGGTTATAATTTTCCTCTTACCCCTTCTCTTTTATGTTCGTTTTCTTTTACACTTTCTCACTGGTCCCCCATCTCATTTCGGTTCTCTCTTAGCACAGGATCTTTGGTTGATGTCCTGTAGAACCTCCGGTCTCGACTATCGATTTCAGTTTACTCCTGTACTTTCAATGGTCACCAAGAGTACTACTTTGCTGTAGTTTCTCGACCTGATCTCGTCAAACCCACCTTACCACCCCGATTTTCGTACTTCCCCAAAACAAATTCCCTTACCCTTTCTCCTCTTTAAATCCCATTGTTCATGTCTATTCAGAAATCTTCTCTATTCTCCTCTATTCAGAAAAAAAACATTTCTTTCTATTCTACAATCTCTTTTACCCTTATTCTCTTAAAAAAAAAACGAAACGAAATAAAAATTCTATCCTCTTTATTCATTACAGTACACTTAGTAACTTGTTAATTTTTAATTAATACATCTATTGTCTTCCCTTTTAACGACTTCATTACATGAAATTCCACTCTCTCCCTATTCTGGATCATGTTTGGATACACTTACCCAACTAAATTGACTAGTATAAGTCGTTACTTGTAAATAAAACCAGTGTATACGTATTGAAACTTGAACCACTAGTGTCTTAAGTGACCCCCTCCCGGTCAACCTCCTTCACATGGGGATCCGAGAATTCTTTCCATCAAGGATGACCTCGTCGATAAACTAACGAGACACGTCTCTACTTAGTATTCGTCTCCACCCTCGATCTCGGTCCGTGGTACGACCATTACCCTAGGCTAGCGATCCCTCTGTACACCTAAGACCCCTTCGCAGGGAAAGTAAGGGTCGAGGTCGGTCCGGTCTACCGTGGGTCCCGTGGACCTCGAGTACTATCTTATCAATATCTTTAGGAGGTTGGGTCTGACCTCGTTATAGTAACGTCAACTGACTTTGTCACTGAACCTATTTATTTTTAACTACTAGTCATTTTATCCGACACCTTTTCAACATCAATAAACAACACAACTCTTACTCATATTCTTGTGTTCTTACTCACCGACTCCCTGTCACTTGCTGTCTTAGTATCCCCACCCGTCCCCCATTCTAAAGTTTCTTGACTGTCCAGTCTACAATCTACTGAGTAGATATTTGATTTTAGTAGATATTTGATAAATCCCCCTCATTGTCACTATAACTTCGATTTTACAAATAGTTCTCAACTTATTGTTACGGGATACCCAGTCGTCTACCATATTACAAATTTGAGTCCCCATGATTGGTTCCCGTACCACCTCTAACAGATTCCCTTTTTTACTCTTCTTACAGATTGGGAGTGTGAGTCTTCACCGTTTTCGAAAGGTGACAACGAACAAAGAGAGGTAAAGAATTTTTCAGATAATTGGGAGAGGTGCGAAGATATTGATCGTGAACGTAACTTTAGACAATCAAGATTCACAAAACTTACACGACAGAGACAGACAATAGAATTAGAGATTTCAAGGTCTTCGATCACATATTTCATCATTCGAGAAAATTACCTTAAAAAAGTTTACCTTTTAATTCTTAATAAACAGGCACTACAGCCCTTTTTTTTTAGACAGATAACCCAACCTTCTACCAAACCTACAGGAAGTCAGAGATAGCTTAAAATTCTGTTACGTATATTTAGTCTATGTAAGATCCTTTATCTCGTAATTCACTTAGTCTTAAGGTGACCCAACAAACATATTGAGTACAAAATCCATATAAAGGTCATGACTTTTTGATCTTCAGGGAATAGAAATTAAGACACCTAAACACTGTACGGACCCGACATCAAAGAAGGCTGATCGTAAGTAACTATCGATTAGATAAAATTTCCTAGAATCACTACAAGGAGGATTGGGAGTATCGTAGTTTCTCGGAAGTTGTTGGACCTAGGTGGATGCCAAAAACAGAAGATAAAGGATCCTGTTAAGTAACTTATGTGGAACTCCTAGAGATTTATAACATGTAAAATTTTTAAGTTGGATACTCAGAATCAAAGTAATAACCTGTAAAAAGAAATCGTAATAATAAGTATTTAGTAATAGTTGGTAATACCTAGTTATTATAAATTATGATCACCTTTTGGTTTATTTACATTCTTTCTCTCCTGGGACATGACTTTCCTGCGATACGTAACGACTGGTACGAATAGAACCCATTCATCTCATAGGTTTTAAAACCGACTTTTGTAACTGGTATACCACGACATCATTACGAGTAGTCATCTCTCATCTCTCGTGGTAGACGAAATGTGTAAGAGTAACCGACTTTCGAGTAGTATCGAGTAAAATGGTAGACTTTTATGAGAATTGTTATATGTCAGTACGTTCTTATTAAAAAAAGGAATGTACACGTGAACCTAGATACCCTTTTATATTTATGGTTCACCAACCGAATTATTTATTCCATACGCATAGTACTCAAAAATGATATGGATGTAGTTTCCCTTCTTTTAAAATTTTCTATTTTATTTTCAATTGACCCATGGATACGGTCTATGATACAGTATGTCCAACACAGTAAAGACAGTAATCTAGAAGTGTTTTAGGAACTCATTATCTATGCGAACAGAGATACAGTGTCCATTCTTTTTATTGATTCTTTATAATACGTTAAACGATTTTCATACAATCCCTAAGTAGACTTTAAATTTACATCTAGGAAGACGAAAGTCTAAGGTACGAACAAAGGACTGTAGTACACTCGACAAAACACCCTTCTGATATATCGATAGAACCCAGGACACTTAAAGATGTGTAAAAGGAAACCGAAACGTTCTTCCGTAACTTTTTCCTTCTTATCTTTACCTACTCCGTCTCTTCCTTCTACTCTTTTTCTTTCTGACTCTCCTTCTCTCTCTATACCAAACATATACTTATGTTTACTATTACTTTATGTCATTACTCTTATATTAAACTGAAGTTAAATGGAGACACAAACTTAAAACCCAAATCGAATTACTAATACCCATTTAACATTTGTAATAAATTTTAAAAAATATACACCTCACTCCGAATACCACCGAATATGTGTTGATTTCCAATTGAAGATGGACTCTGTAATCTTGTACAAACTCACAGGACTTAAACACATATAGAATTAGTGTCCTTCTTCCTTTTTTCTGGTGAGTCCGACCGTCGGTTATAGTCCTTACAACCTTCCTGATTACTTTTCTTGACATCAGTCCCCAAATTTTATCCTGAGAACCTTGGTTCCATCCTTGTGTCTATAATTGGTGACCGATTCAAGGTCACTACTCCTTGTTCCATTTCTGGGTCCATGTCCTTAGTCCAACTTCCAGTCTCTCACTGGATGTCTTTTCTATGACTATTTACACAGTGACTTATCGTCCTAATTTCAAGGAACATAAGAGAGACGGTTTCCCTTTCTTGTTAGGATGTCGGACTTTTCCCTAACCGTGTGGAACGTCTGAATGTCACACATCCAATTACCTACATTCTTGTCGTGTGACCTGAATAGAGATGTCTTCACTAGTATAAGTGTCTAGAAAAATACCGAGTTCGATTAAGGTGGTCTTTCAGGGAATGATATTAAATTTAATTAAGGTTTCTTTGTCTTTTTCATTTTTATTTAGCCGTAGTGCTCTCTAAGTGACCAATCGCCACAATTGACTTGATTCCTAAAGACTTTACCTAAAAGGGTCCTCTCGGAACCTTCAAACATATACCCTGACACCCGGTGTGACATTCTGTAGGTGAATTGAATTCATTTAATCTATTGTGAGGATTTAAGATATTTCTCAATCAGATTTGTGTTGAACCTCATAATACTCTGATTTTATCAGGGATGAAGTATTACAGTAGTTACGTTTTGAGGTAACTTGTGACCGGACCGTGCCAAAGGATGGTTACTAGTTTCAGTACCATTGATTGGTTGAAACTTGTGGAAAGAGACTCAACTATTAAACGGAAGACCTGTATATTTTGGGTACGGATTTTCCGTTACCTTTTATTTTTAAAATAAAATAAAAAGATTATGTGGTTTCTTCGTTTACGTACCACTCACGACAGGGATAAAACAAAAGAAATCAAAAGAAAAAATTTTTATAGAACGTTTTCAAGTGAGTGCACGGAGACCTACTGTAGGTCGTGTGACCACTTTCCTTTACTGTCTGTAGATCTTATTAAAGAGGGATTTCTTATCGTTTTCGATAAAGAAGTCGTAGTAGTTGATTTCAATCTGTAACAACTATCTCTCTTTAAAACGATAGAGGAAGTTTGGAAAGATTCTATTTGGTATAAAAGAGAAAGTATAAATTATCCTTTAATAGAATTTAGGAAATTTATATATGACCAGTAATATAACACGAAACATGACCTAGCTCTTACCGATTCGGTTAAGATCTTTTCCGAATATATACGAACTTACAGTATACACTAATACTAAAAGGTTAGTTCTAATATTCTTTCCGTAATTGACTTTATTTAAAAAGATCCATACGGAAGAAGCCATACGAACACAAAAAAAGTTTATGTAATAAAAATAAAAAAGTCGATATACGTCACACTGGAAGACGAAGACTTTAGTAAGTTGACTAATAAAAATATAAAAAAGATCTATAGACCTTTATTGTAAATATTCCCTTGCCTTTTATACGTAATGACACATGGTCTGGGGTAATTTCACGAAAAGTATACGACAGACTACGAAAAAGAAATTAACATTATTGAACACCTTTTATGTCCTCCAGGTCCCCATAATTTCCTAATGGATTTACTGATGTCCACACAATTTTCCCGTAGATGAAAAGTAGTCAAGTCAAGTCAAGTTAGAGAGTCAGTACAGGTTTGTTAACATTGGGGTACTCGACGTCGTGCGGTCCGGAGGGACAGGTAGTAGTCGAGGGTCTCAACTGGGATTGAGTACAGGTAACTCAGCCACTACGGTAGGTTGGTAGAGTATGAGACAGCAAAGGAAGAGGACGGGAGTCAGAAAGGGTCGTAGTCCCAGAAAAGTTTACTCAGTCGAGAAACGTAGTCCATCGGTTTCATAACCTCAAAGTCGAAATTGTAGTCAGGAAGGTTACTTGTGAGTCCTGACTAGAGGAAATCCTACCTGACCAACCTAGAGGAACGTCAGGTTCCCTGAGAGTTCTCAGAAGAGGTTGTGGTGTCAAGTTTTCGTAGTTAAGAAGTCACGAGTCGAAAGAAATATCAGGTTGAGAGTGTAGGTATGTACTGGGGACCCTTTTGGTATCGGAACCTGGAAACAACTGCTTCATTACAGAGACGAAAAATTATACGAGAGATCCAACCAGTATTGAAAGGAAGGTTCCTCACTCACAGAAATTTCAAGTACCGACGTCAGTGGTAGACGTCACTAAGACCTCGGGTTTTTTTAATTCAGAGAGTGACAAAGGTAACAAAGGGGTAGATAAAAGGTACTTCACTACCCTGGTCTACGGTACTAGAAACAAAAGACTTACAACTCGAAATTCGGTTGAAAAAGTGAGAGGAGAAAGTGAAAGTAGTTCTCCGAGAAATCAAGGAGAAGTGAAAGACGGTATTCCCGCCACAGTAGACGTATAGACTCCAATAACTATAAAGAAGGGTCGTTAGAACTAAGGTGGAACACGAAGAAGGTCAGGTCGCAAAGAGTACTACATGAGAAGTATATTCAATTTATTCGTCCCACTGTTATATGTCGGAACCACATGAAGAAAAGGGTAAACCTTGGTCAGACAACAAGGTACAGGTCAAGATTGACAACGAAGGACTGGACGTATCTCCAAAGAGTTCTCCGTCCAGTCCACCAGACCATAAGGGTAGAGAAAGTCTTAAAAGGTGTCAAATAACACTAGGTGTGTCAGTTTCCGAAACCGTATCAGTCATTTCGTCTTTATCTACAAAAAGACCTTGAGAGAACGAAACTGTCAAACTAGAGACCAAGAAGACGGAAAAGTATAATAAGGGAAGGAATAACTCATTCGTCCAACTTATCAGTCATCGACCCAAGGCACAGCACTGTCTTTGTAGCAGGGGTACCATTCGGTCAATCCTTATAACATACGCCCTAAGTAGGGAATTTCAAGTCGTTAGTAGACAAAGAAGTCGGGAGGATTATTCAGACATTGGTGAATAATCCAGTATGAGTGTACCAAAAAGTTGTTGTCTCGGTATAATTAAGTTATGAGCATCTTGACAGAAAAATTGTTTACCCTTTACCGTTGGGTGAGGTCACAAGAACGGACCTCTTAGGGTCCTTACCCCCTCGGACCACCCGACGGACGGCAGAGACCCTAGCGTGTCTCAGCCTGTGCTGACTTCGATGAATCGTCCTCGTCGTCGTCGTCGTCACCGTATTAATCTATAAGTGTACGTTTTTATTTCTTTTATTTCTTCCTTTCTTTTAGACTTTCCTCTACTTGATTCGAAGATTTACTTTTTTTAATCTTTTTTTATATATAGACTTCTTTCATATTCTTTGTTTTGTTACGTTTACAATTAAATAAGTTCTTATTTTGATGTAATCTCTTATATTTTGTTTGACAAAAACAACTTTTCTGATTTTTATCTCCTTTTTTAACGTATCTATTTACTCTTCAATGTTTATTTCATATCTACCAAATATGTACAAGTAATTATAAATACTTTATAAAGTGTTAAATTTTTGTCTCTTTTCTTCTTTTCTTTTAGTTGGGGGAGGTGGGGTGTAAACCGGAGAACCTTTTTACACTTGAGTTAATTTTCCGTCACCTTTCTAAAACAACAAAATTTACAATAACGATAAAATCAAAATCGTCCATGTGGATTCTGATAAAACTTTTACTAGATCAGACTCTGAAACGGGAGAGTCTTCTCGATTTCCTGAGACTTTTTTAATAGGTCAGGTTCCTTAGTTATTATGAATTCAATTGGATGTTTAAACACAAGAATGTAATATATAAAAAGATAGTTAGTATCTCTAACATAGTAGTTGTAAAAATTTTTTTAGTTATATCCTCGGTATCGTCAGACCTTTGTTAAAAAAAAATCGTCTTTAATTACTCATCTTCCGTACCTTTCCTTTTTTTTTACTCCTTCGTTCTATGTATTTTTTCAACATCTGATTTTTATTCCAGTTCCTATTTCTATCAGCGTATTTATATTTTCTAAATCGTAAGTCTTAGAATGGTTACCTTACTTTTTTTTTCAGTACCTTTTCCGTAGACCGTAGACTTCTATTTAGTGTAATGTCTACGTACATTATTTACATTAGTTTAATAAAAAAATATGAAACCAAACCAAACTGTAACTATAGAGACTGTAAAGTCACACTCCTTAATATCCTCGTCTTATTTATTCGATGTGAGTCTTCATTGTTTTAGTAGTCTTCTCCGACACCAAAGAAGATCAATAAACTTCTTTATTAACAGTATCCAGTTAGTCCACCGATCAGAAGTTTCTATTGAGTGTATTTAGTCCGTTTAAAGAAGGAGAAAAGGTCTATCTCTATTATAAAACTTGTATTATCTTGTAATTCCAAAAAAAAGTCTCTATAATGGTTTAATATGATAATTCACTTTTACTCTCCGAATTCAGATGGTCACCTTAAACGCGGAAAACGACGACCCAGCCCACCCCCGTCCCCCGTCCACCACCACATAATGTGGACACCAGGTTGAAGAAACAAAGTACTAGACTGACGGTATGTAAGTATTGTAAACCTTTTTACAATACATAAATTTTTGATTATTTTGCAGTGTAAACCTATTATTTATTACACACCGAGATCTGAAGTTCAGCATAAGTCGTCTCTAATATCGGTCACTCGTTCGTACACACACACACTCTCTCTCTTTCTCTCATAAATCATAAAATCTTATGATTTTAACCCTACTAGCTAATACTAACGTTTGACACCTACGTCGCCTACAATACGAGGAGATGTGAGGGAGGGTTGAAACTTGACAAATAGCGATGTCGAAGTTCTCACTACCATCGACTATAGACAGTCGAATCAGAAGAGACCACGAACTTGAACCGACTTGTCCCGTCAAAGTGAGTTCCAATATTAACTATCGAGGTCCTCTTCTTTCAGAGTCAACCACCAACGTCTACCATTTCTTAGACGGACGTTAGGTCGTCTGGACCCAAGCTAGGGATCCAGACCTTCTTGGGGACCTCTTCCTTTACCGTTAGGTGAGGTCCTGAGAACTGACCTTTTTAGGATACCTCTCTCCTCGGACCGTCCAATGTCAGGTACCCCAGTGTTTCTCAGTCTGTACTAACTCACTGATTGAGACGAAGTAACATAACGAAAACGAAAAAACAGTTTCTAGTCGACTAATATAAATATCTTAGACACCCGGACCCGATGGATAATACTAGATAAGTAGATAAAACGTCATGATTGTGTGAAAGTGAAAAGAAAGGTACAGAGGGTCAAAATTCTAAATAAATAAAACATAACTCCCTATTGACGAAATGTCTTAAAACGACAAAAGACAGTTTGGAGTTGTACTTAGTCGGTATCCATATGTATAAGGGAGGGAAAATTTGGAGGGAGGGTAGAGGGAGGGGTGGGTGAGACGATCCAACTATGTCTCGGGGACAAACTCAAAGGACTCAGTATGTCACTTAAGGGACAACCGATAGATAAAATGTATGACATTACATTCAAAGGTACAATGAGAAAGGTATGTAGAGTGGGAGAGAAGGGGAGAGGGGAACAGGTATTCAGATAAGAGAGACAGACAAAGAGGTAACAACGGACATTTATTTAAGGTCACTCCTAAAACAAAGTTGAAATAATATTCGGTCGCAAGTAGAGAAATACCAAGACGAAAGAAGTGAGAGAGTTTACACGACTAAAAATTCTCACGAGGGATTATTTGAAGGATAAATGTTTAGAAATCGATTCTCAGACGGAGGATCCTTCGGAGTTAGTGGAGAATCCTTTGTTTACCATGGTCTTTGTCATACTTGCGTCGGGACTTCTATCCTATAACTTCAACTAGTTGGTGATTGTGAAATAGTTACTCTTGGGGTGAAGTCCACTGTTTCCTGTCCTGATAAGATGTCGTCAACTATCACGCTGTGAACACAGAGGTGTGTACCTTCAAATGACCCTACTACATAGGTACCCTTTCTTACTTGACCGTGTACTGTACATAGTCTATAAACTTTTTATACTCTCTTTAATACTTCGGTTTCGTACACCTAGACCTCGTAGACTATATAATCTCTGGATGTTATTTTCAGGGTCCTATGAACTGTTTAATTTCCGATTCCCAGAGGATACATTGTATACTTGTCTAAAACGTTAGTCTTCTATCGTTTTCGAACCCTATCTCAGGGTGTGAATTAATATTTTCATCGGTGTGAGAACTTTATAAATTTAGGGGTTGGGAATCGTAAGATGGTCTGGTTCCATACCAGCGACTAATTCTTTTACACCCTGGAACTGTACCTTCTCATTGTGGTCGATGGTACACTGGGCAACCAGAATATCTTCAACCGAGTAAGTAAGAATCATTACCGAACTTAAGAAGTAAACAAACTTCTGTTTCTACTCTAAAGACAGAACGTACTGTGTACAAAGGAAGTCTAGATGGTATGGAAGGTAGGACCAGTGGTCTGGTTATAAATCTCAATTCCGGTCTTTTTGGTGTTTTGCTATACAGGAGACTCTAAAGGACCCCTTGTAAGTAAATGGTTTTGAGGTCACTCTCTTCTTAGCCGTAGTGACACTCATCACCACCAACAGGAGACATCCTGTCCCGACTACCTTTCACTAGAACGATGTAATTTCCCGAGAGACTACAATACCCATAATGTGTCACTACTTTTTATTACGTCCATCTTCCACTAGAACTGAGGTTGTTCGATCTACTACTCTGGTTTCTCAGTGAGTTCCTAGAGTGGGTATCTCCCGACACCTTTATCAATGTTCTGATGTCATAGATGTCTCCATTCAATCTGCCCGTCAGTCATTCTCACAGCGAGTTATAGGTTTAAGGTTTGTTCAGTACGTGAATTAGTTCTCCGACTCACCGGCGGGCCTATTTTTTTCTGTAGGAACTGGTCAAAGGTCTGTACCAAATCAAAAGTCTGGGTTTTCGGTGACTCGTCATATCCATCCGAGGCACCCTCCTTACAGACCCGTTAGAGTCTCCCCCACTTATCTTTCCCTTTTTGTATAAAGAGACAGATAACACGTAACTACTCATTACTAAAGACACACATGTCACAATTCTATCTTATTACTAAAGGTGTCGGGAGGAGTTTTCTGTGAATACCGGTAAATGAACCCATGTAATCTATTTCTGATTAAGGGTTTATAAACCCCCTGACAAACCGTAACTCAGTCTCGACTACGACTATTGGTCCCTTGTCTTTGTGGTGACACCAAGGTAAAAATCTCACCTTCGTACTCTTTTCTTATAGTTATTGACGATCTAAGTGACCCATGCGACCCAGTCACTGGGGTGGACCACCAGTGTAGAGTAGACGTTTAAATATTAACCTCACCTGTATAAACCATTAACTGTCTTTGAAGTGACACCACATTCCTGATAATATAGTCTCTTTCTGTTCACTTCTTAGGATTTTGAAGTAGGAGTTAAGTCATTCCATAATTATTTGGTATAATTTATTTTTTATCGTAGTGTAGAACCCCATCATTATTTCTAATCACGATTGGAAATTCTAGTTTGGAACACTGCTATTAGAAGGGTAGTGTAAAGGTGAATTGAGTGATCAAATGTTGGAACTCCGTCTTAGACATTTACGATTGTCTGATGGTGTTTCAGTAGGTTCACCATCGATGGCAACGTCGGTGATTAGGTCTTCACAATAGAAACGATTTCGTTTAATTGTACTGAAGTCCACATATCAGAAACTAGTGGTGAGTCGACTACTACGTTCACAAGAAAAGGTATGAATAGTCTCTCCTCTCAAACGTAAGAGTAGAATACCCAAGTCAAGTCAAGTCAATGAGTCAGCACAACCTGAGAAACACGGGGGAACCTGACGTCGTGCGGTCCGAAGGACAGGTAGTGGTTGAGGACCTCGAGTGAGTTTGAGTACAGGTGACTAAGTGACTGCGGTAGATTCGTAGAGTCGGAGACAACAGGGGAAGAGGAGGACGGAAGTTAGAAAGCGTCGTAGTCCCAGAAAAGGTTACTCAGTCGAGAAACGTAGTCCACCGGTTTCATAACCTTAAAGTCGAAGTTGTAGACAGAAAGGTTACTTGTTACTCCTACCTAAAGGAAGTCCTACCTGACCAACCTAGAGAAACGTCAGGTTCCCTGAGAGTTCTCAGAAGAGGTTGTGGTGTCAAGTTTTCGTAGTTAAGAAGTCACGAGTCGAAAGAAATATCAGGTTGAGAGTGTAGGTATGTACTGGTGTCCTTTTTGGTATCGGAACTGATCTACCTGGAACCAACTGTTTCATTACAGAGACGAAAACTTATACGACAGATCCAACCAGTATTGAAAAGAAGGTTCCTCATTCAAAGAAAATTAAAGGACCGACGGTAGTGGTAGACGTCACTAAAAACTCGGGTTTTTTTATCAGACTGTGACAAAGGTGACAAAGGGTAGATAAACGGTACTTCACTACCTTGACCTACGGTACTACAAACAAAAGACTTACAACTCGAAATTCGGTTGAAACAGTGAGAGGAGAAAGTGAAAGTAGTTCTCCTAGAAATCAAGAAGAAGTGAAAGACGGTATTCCCACCACAGTAGACGTATAGACTCCAATAACTATAAAGAAGGGTCGTTAGAACTAAGGTGGAACACGAAGGAGGTCGAGTCGTAAAGAGTACTACATGAGACGTATTTTCAATTTATTCGTCCCACTGTTATATGTCGGAACTGTATGATGAAAGGGATAAACCTTGGTCAGACAACAAGGTACAGGTGAAGATTGACAACGAAGGACTGGACGTATCTCCAAAGAGTTCTCCGTCCAATCCACCAGACCATAAGGGTAGAGAAAGTCTTAAAAGGTGTCAAATAACACTAGGTGTGTCAGTTTCCGAAACCGTATCAGTTATTTCGTCTTTATCTACAAAAAAGACCTTGAGAGAACGAAACCGTTACTAGGTCGTCTACAACCGTTAAACTAGAGACCAAGGAGACGGAAAAGATTTTGGTCGAACTTGTAGACGTTCAAGTACCAAGTGCATAACGACTTTGAACCGAACCTCTTAAAACTAGTAATGGAATGATCACACACTCTACTCCCGTTAACACGTCATCAAACTCGTAAGAAACCGTAACGGAAAGAAACCCTAACCTTACTTTTGACTGGAAAAAGGTCAGGACATCGGTGACGACTCAAAAGGTTTAAACAACCGTATAACTCACGTCGTGAAAGTGTCGTAGTAGAAAATCCTAAACTTTATCGAGTTGACCTTAAGGCAGTGGAGGTGATTGAAACAAACATCGCTACCAAGGATTCCGAGATCTACAGATCTACAGACCGAGATCTACTCACTAATGTGGTAGCACTAATAGACCCAGTACTTCTACAAAAAACATTTCAAGAAAACACATAAGAACGGTGGAGAAGAATTATAGAAGACGAAGACAATCCAGGTATGGTAAAGACAGGAAATAACACGGGTAGAAACGTACTTTACAAGGGAACCATAGAGATTAAAAGAACTTCTCTAGAGATCAGAAAGGGTAAGACAACAAAGGGAGATAAAGAAACGTGACTAGTGACACGTAACTAACCTACCTATTGGTTTTGGAAATACCAAAGACGGGGTCTCAATACACTTGAAGAAATGGAGAGAGTATAATAGTCTCCCCTGGTCTTTGTAGATCTAAACCTGATAGGCTTGACCTTGTCATATTGTTTCTCCGTTACAATAGTGTACTACTCAGACTTCACTGTTCGGACAACGTTCAGAATCATTTTGTGTATGAGGTCTCTCATCCTCTATTTTGGGTACTACTACGTTTCCGACTGTTACAGTCACCTCAAAAGTCCTCTGGTCACTAAACATTTGTGATTCCATAGAGGAGGTTTATTCCTTGTACAAGATCTTAGGGTATCGAAATGATGTTTCCCTTTTTTTTTTGTTGTTGTTTTGTGGTGTTCGAAGGAACCCATAATTTTCCGTTTTGTATGAACGACGTCGAGTAATTAATCAAATACTTTTTCTAGTGGGTGAACTTACTCCTAAATTCATCCTTTCCCCAGACGTCTTTCTGATCCGATGGTATGTTTACCGGAACGACGAATTTGATACACCATACTTGTGACTTAATGTCAACACAATGGTAAGGTAAGTCCTTACTCTACCTTTTTCCAGTACTTTTCCTTTAGGGGATTTCTGTCTTGGTCTTTTTTTTTTATTAAATCGACAAACCAACTCTCACTTTCAGAGAGTCAACACAAGATGAGAAACACTGGGTTCCTGATATCGGGTGGTCCGAGGAGACAGGTACCCTAAGAGGTCCGTTCTTATGACCTCACCCAACGGTAAGGGAAGAGGTCCCCTAGAAGATTGGGTCCCTAGTTCGGGTGCAGAGGACGTAACGTCCGTCTAAGAGATGGTAGACTCGGTGGTCCCTTCGGGATCGACAAACCAATCCCCAGATCTTTTGTGACCTTTCTTTTTACCATGTAATCTAAAGATATTAAATGTATCGTTTAATGATGTTGGAACCATGAATTTCGTTATCCATCAATAAGTAGGTGTTATTCTTTCCGATCTTCGGGTTTTAGTTGTACAACCGTTTTACTAGCGTAAGAGAGACCTCCGAGATCCCCTCTTAGGTCAAGAAATGGAAAAGGTCGAGGACCACGGACAGTCATGAGGAGTCTAACACCAACATGACGAGTCCAGATACAGTAGGACCAGTGTAACGGAGGAGGGACACAGAATAGTAGACAGACAGAAGAAAAGGTACATAGTGAATATTCCCGGGAACAGTAACCTAAATCCCGGGTGGGTCTACCATTTCGCGGACAGACGTTACGTCCTCTGGACCTAAACTAGGGACCCAGTCCTTCTAGGGGACCTCTTCCTTTACCGTTGGGTGAGGTCATGAGAACGAACCTTTTAGGGTACCTGTCTCTTCGGACTATCTGATGTCAGGTACCCTAGCGTTTCTCAGCCTGTGTGGACTCGCTGAAGTGAAGTGAAGTGAAGTGAAGTCCATTAGGTCCTATTACAGGAGTAGAGTTCAAGGAATTGAATTAACGTAGACGTTTCTGAAAAAAGTGTTTTCTACCGTAAGTGTCTATAGGTTCGATTCAGAGGTTTTATTATGCTAGAGATCTCCTCTGTTAGTGCACGAGTCACTGTTCAACTGTTATAATCTAGGAAACATAGGACCTCTCCAGACATCAATAAAAACTTACACAATTGAATATAGGATCAATACCAAAACGGAAAGGACGTATTTCTGATAGTCGGTCGTACGAGAGATTTTAGTATTTTAATTTTATGAATTTTTTTGAATTTTGGGAGAGTTTACTACATTTAAACACTTAAATTTTATTTTCTGTTTCTTCAGTGTCACTTCAAAACTTGATCTTCTTTGTGTTCTCATTTATTTTATCTATTGGGTGATTTTCTTTATATTAAACTCCCCTTTAAAAAATTAATTTTTTACAGTAATTTTTCTAAAAAAAAAATTCACTTTTTACACCCTTTGTCAGTTCAATTTGTTGGACGTCTAATGTCTCAGGTACTTCTTCTTTTACTTTCGTTCCGTTTTGTTATTCATGATTTTCGGTACTAAAATTTTTTGTTAACCCTTTAAATTTTTAAATTTGATATCGACCTTTCTTGAGTAAAGTATGGTCTCTGATATTTGGGTCTTACTAGTTGTCGGTTTGTATAAGAACATTTTAATGACTAGAAATTCGTTTTAAATTTTTTAGTGAACCCCCCCTGAAGGGACCACCAGGTCACTAATTCTGAAACGGAAAGTTACGTCCCCGACATCCAAACTAGGGACTAGTCCCTCGACTAAGGTATACAGGGAACCGGTATTTTTTGTTTTGTTTTGGATTTTGTCTTCGTTATAACGTTTTTTAAGTTATGAGAATTTTACCAGGTGTAGGTTTTTTTTTTTTTTTAGTGAAACAGTAGGTCTGTTTTTCTTTTGTATTGAATGTTCCCTTTCTTTTAACCTAACAGTAGTCTATAAAGACGTCATTGAAAAAAACGGCTTTACTTTACTTTTATGTTTACTTTCTGTTACACTCGGTTCTTAAAACGTGGTCTTTTCGACTGTGAGTCCATAATTGCTATCTTCGTTTAACAATGGCAGAAGGTTCTTGAGTTCCTTTTATTGAAGGTGTTCGTGGAGGACTCTTTAGTTGTTGTCTTATTCGACGTGTGTAGGTTTTGTTGATTTCTTTATATTCAAATTTTAAGATCCATGTTTCCACCTCTAAGTTATTTCACTGAACACCTTACTTTGATATACTCTCAACTTTTTCTTATATCGAACATTACCAAGATACAAGTCTGTTATATCTATTTCATGTTCGTAATTTTATGTCCCATTTTACCCTTCCCGTACACTTTTTTAATTGAAAAAAGGAATTAATATAAACGAAACTATTAATCATTATAGTAACAACTATTATTGTAATAATAAGACTGCCATAACACACGAATTACATACTATTTCATTTACCCTATAGGAATGTCAGGAACACAGGATCTTTTAGTCCTAAAGGAAATATCTTCTTTCACATACATATTCCTACTTTATACGTTCTTCATTTTTTGGGAGATCAGAACTTAAAAGTAACCATCGTATTAAAATACTCCAAAATTTTTTATTTAAAGTACTTATTTTAAATCCATAAAATGTATATTGTTATAAAATACCGTAAGAATAAATAAGTTTATATAAATATTTATTTATATGAATAAATAAATTGGGTAGACCATCTGAAGATTCTACTGTGGGTCACTAGGTCGAAACCATAAGTACCGTACCACATTGGAGATGAGAACTCATCAAACGAAGAATGTTTTTTCTACCGTTCTTACTCCCAATAATGGAGACATTCACATCATGTTTTCTAATATCGGAGGTAAAAGAATCTTCTGAGATTTACCGAAAGAGTCGAGCGTAGTGAACCATTTTATTCGGTGGTATGACTTCTCCGTTCTTTAAATTCCGTCGACGGTAAGTTTTAACTCGATTCTTGACTCTACAAGTCAGGTTATGTACTCCTGGATTTGAGACGGTTGTTGGTTCACTCGAACCTTCACCTAAGAGGGGTGAAACTTGAAGTCTACCTTGGGGTCGGGACCTGTCGTGAAACTCTGTAATGAAACGGCTGATTCCAGGTAGATTAGTTCCGATACCAAAAAGGACACCAGTACATGCCTATACTCTCAACCTGATACTTCTTCCGACCCACGGCTTCTTAACTACGAAAACTCGACGTTACAACCTCTTCTGAGAACTCTTAGGGAACCTGACGTTCCTCTAGGTTAGTCAGGTAAAACTTCCTCTAGTCGGGACTCTAAAGAAACCTTCTTTACTACGATTTCGACTTTGAGGTCATGAAACCGGTGGACTACGTTTCTCAACTGAGTAACCTTTTCTGAGACTACGACCCTCCCTGACCCCCGTCCTCCTCTTCCCCTGTTGTCTCCTACTCTACAGACCTACCGTAGTGACTGAGCGACCTGCACTCAGACTCACTTGAGGCCCTCATCCATTACCTGTCCCTCCGGGCCGCACGACGCTAAGTACCTCAACGCAGTCTGTGCTGACTCACTGACTTGACTTGACTTGACTTGACTTGACTTCTTTAAAACTTATAACACAGGGTCCCTAAGTATCAGTTTTGAGTATAAGCTTCACTCACTTATGTAATCTGTGTAAAAATCTTACATATGTTAAAGAAAGAAAGTATGTTAAATTTATTGATAATTTAAAGGTAAAGAAATTCTAATACAAATTGTCCCAAAATTCAAGGTTTTAGTGACGTCTACCACTGACGTCGGTACTTTAATTTTCTGCGAATGAGGAACCTTCTTTTCAATACTGGTTGGATCTATCATATAAGTTTTCGTCTCTGTAATGAAACGGCTGATTCCAGGCAGATCAGTTACGATACCAAAAAGGACACCAGTACATACCTAAATTCTCAACCTAATACTTCTTGCGACTCGTGGCTTCTTAACTATGAAAACTTGACACCACAACCTCTTCTGAGGACTCTCAGGGAACCTGACGTTCCTCTAGGTTGGTCAGGTAAGACTTCCTCTAGTTGGGACCCTAAAGAAACCTTCCTTATTACGATTTCGACTTTGAGGTCATGAAACCGGTGGAGTACGCTTCTCAACTGAGTAACCTTTCCTGAGACTACGACCCTCTCTAACCCCCGCCCTCCTCTTCCCCTGCTGGGTCCTACTCTACCGACCTACCGTAGTGCCTGAGCTGCCTGCACTCAGACTCACTTGAGGTCCTGAACCACTAGCTGTCCCTCCGGACCGTACGACGCTAAGTACCCTAGCGTTTCTTAACCTGTGTTGACTCGCTGACTTGACTTAACTTGACGTATGGAAAACATACCTCAGTAAAGATTAGTATTCCGTGTAAATATGTTTTTAAGTACTACCCGACTAATTAAAAAATAGCTAATCAAATTTTCCACGAACCTTCGACTCTTCACTTAGACTCTCTATTCATAATAATGGTCTATCAGTCAACGTGTACTCCATGTGTCAAGTCGGGTCTGTTTGAGGTTCCCCAAATTTAGAAGATTTCCTTGAATCTCCCTTCCTTCCTATACCTCTGTAATATAGAAATTAAGTTGTTAGCAAGGAGTAACCATTCCGATCTTTATGTTAGGAGAAACCAGTAATGTCTTAGTTTAGAATCGAAAAGAAAAGGATGGTTCTCACACGACACTAACTTTGTCGTGGAAGGTGATTGTCGTCTTACATAAACTTTTACGACCCCAACGTTTATGTACTAAAGAGTTTCTCTTACTAATTCACCAAATGTTCACATTTTTCACATACTATTAAAACAGTTCATTTTTCGTCTGTACAAACAAAAGAAAATTACATTGTTATTAAAATGATAAGTCTTTATAAAAGTATAAAGTACTTTAGATCTACGATAACTAAAATTCTCTAAAGATTCTTTTTTTCAACGGTAAATATTAACAATTTAGGTTTGTCAATATTTTACGAAGGACTAAAATCTCTATATTTTACGTCTTTACACTTAATATTTTATAACAAACTCAATGATTCAATCGTCCAGTACCTATAATTGAACCTATAAAGTCCCAAGTGTACTTTCCTTCACAATGAAAAGACAAATACAAGTTACATCGAGTAAAATAATAGAAGACCCGTACTACGTTTTTTGTGAGTAAGGAGAACGAAATCATTAATCTTTTATAGTGGAGGGTTAGAAATTACTTTGAAATCCAAAGTTCCTACATTAGACTAACATTTACTCCCTCTTTCGACAATAGTCGACTCCGTATGGAGTGTCTCTGATGATAAAAGTGTTTCCATACATTTCCGTATAGGACAGAAAGATTTCTCCTATGCACAAATTCTCTAGGTATACAAAAACAGAAAACTTACCCTTTCGACTCGGACAGAAAGGTAGAGGATATACAGGGTTGTGATTTACATCCTCTCTCTAAGGTCCGTAAGTGTCTTAAAATCACTTGGATCTCTGACCTTATAACCGTACTCACTTTAAAAAGGTGATTTAAGTCTAAAATTGTATCAGAATCCGTTTACTCCAACATTATTTCACGTGATTTTCCAAGTTTCTCTAACAATGATCCTTACTAATTCTTTTATTATTAATTCTTTAATTATTATTATTAATTCTTTTCAACCTCCAGACAGGATTTTCTTCCGTCTATTTAAGATCTTGAAAGGTCTGAAACTTCGGACTTAGACAAAAGATCCCGACGGTGTTGTTTCTTTGTGTCTAACCCACCGAATTGTTATCTGTAAATAAAAGAGTACTAAAACGTCGGGTCTTCACGTTCTGGTTTCACAGTCAATCCGACGCGAGAAAAATCCCGAAGAAACCACACCTCTCCAACACACGAGAGAGACAGAAATGCACCAGAAGGAATACCTGGACGAAAGATTAGAGGAGAAGGATATTCCTGTACTCAGTGTAGCTTAATCCCGGGTGTATATAGTTGAGTAGAATTAATTGATCAATTTCCAAGATACATGTTTATATCAGTGTAAGACTCCATTACCCCTATTCTTGAAATTATATACTTTTCCCACACACACACACACACGTGCGCGTGTGCACGAATGCACGAGTCAGCACAGGGCGAGAAACACTCAGTACCTGACATCGGGTGGTCCGAGGAGAGGTTGGGTCCCTAACTTGCTTGGACACAGAGAACACAGAGGACGTAACCGTCCGTCTAAGAAATGGTCATCATGGTGGCTCTCACTCGTTAAGTCGGGTATTGTTTAGGGTTCCCTGAATCAAGAGATTTACTTAAATTTTAATGTGTCCATCATGAATATAACGAAGTCCAGACCGGAGACTATAATACTCCAATTCACTGACATTACAACTAGATAAACTGTATTGAAGACTCGAAAATTCGGATTCATAAGACGTGAATTTCTACCCTATTTTGTCTTCACCCAAATTACGAGACCTTCCGTTAAGATCCTTAAGAGTACATAGAAGGTATAATTAGTCTATTATTGTATATCCCTGTATCCTATATAATAAAATGGTATTATGAGTCTGAAACCCTCGATTTAAATGTTGACATGGTTTTTCAAACCACCATCTTTACACCTGTGTCCACATTTTAGTATAGTTAAGTCACAGTGTATTTATTACCAAACAAGAAAAGGTGACTTATAAGTTAAGTCTACTTTCGTCGACAGATCAACGAACTAAAGTTTTCCTGCCAACAAGTTATTTAAGTGTCATTTCCGTAGTCGCTTTTAGATTTACTTACTTATTATTCTATTTAATACACTGTGAGACTTTTATAAAGAAGTTTACATACAAATTCAGAATAGAAAATCCTGAACTTACGGATTTGTCACCATATTATGAAATTTTTTCTATGAATCATTTCCTTGTTCATTAATAGTCCTGTTGCTTGAGAACTAATGGCGATTAGTCGAAATACCTTCAGATGTCCTTAATTGCAAGATTTCACACTTATGTAATCATCGTTAAAGTCTGAAATAATCTAACTTAAGTTTTAAGACTTTATATTACAACTACCGTTTCTAGATGGAACTTTATGTTATGAAGGATGAAAAGACTCAATAATAAGGGACTATGTAATTTCCGTCTTATCCAGACGGTATAAATAGGAAACAACCAGACTAAAAAAGTTATGGGGCCTTTTAATACTCACGGATCTTTGATCTCGACAGAACGAAATAAAAGTGAGATTGAGAATTAACTGGAAAGATAAACATAGACATTACTTTCGGACGAGGACACAAAATCCAATACTATCGACTTAGGAAAATAAATCTACTTTTTTGTCACTTCCTGATTCTTTATTGATAGAAAATTTTTTAGTTTGAGATATCGGAATAAATTTTTATTCCCAAAGAATGAAGTCTCCGAAATAATAAATATTGAATTTTTATTATGTTAATGGGACCAAGAAACTTCTTTTTTGTACCATGTTTTATCTCCATAACCCCTCTAGAGTAATTTTCTTTTAAAGTTCCTCTATGTCAACTCGAGTCATCTTACATTGTAGGGTTCCTGTTGACTAAAAATTTAAATTTTAACATTGAGGTCAACGTCTCTTACAATAATGATCATCTCTGACTATTTTGTTATATGATGAATTGTCTACTCTTTTTGACTCAAGATCTCTCTAATTATCGAATAAGTTGATTCACTGAAACTCTGAAAGTAACATTCTTTGACTTTTAACACGGAAAAATATCCATGTGAAGAAAGTGAATTTTTTTACTGAGGTCGATTGTCTTTTTTTTTTTTATGAACTAAAGTAAACCTAATTTAATAGTTCTATAATAAATGTCCGACACTTAATACACTAAGTCACACCAGGTCTACTTTTGTATACATTTTATAATTAAAATTTTAGACAATTAATGAGGAGAAAGTTTAACAACAAATTTTTTAGTAAACATTGATATTGAAGAGTTTTATGTAGTCTTGACAAAACAGATAAATAGAAACCAGACAGAAACGACATCAAAAGTATCACTTAAATATTAGTGAGGATAAACTTTTGTACATTTATTTTTTTAGTCTCACATTTTTGTGACAGTTAATAAGATAAGACACCATATAAAATTATCGTGTAAATGGGATACGTTAACCTAGTTCTCCCACAAACAACACGAGATATTGAGTCCTATATGGTAGGGGGTGTAGGTGGGGTGGTTTATTGGACGTTTAAGTAACGATCAAGAGAAAAGACGGTCTTGTTTTCCCATACCTTAAGAAAAGGTGTACAGACCACTCCCCTTCTTTTTCTTGTTTAATTGTACACTTATTTACTTATTCCTTCGTATTTTCGATGTGCACTCATTTCCCATAATCTAATGTCCCACAGTGTACATTTTGAGAACATAAAAAAGGGTTTACGCTTAGTAAAGTTTCTATCTTGAAAATTGACTACCTCTATTTTGTTACCGGACATAGTTACTATTTCGTTTATGAATTAACGATTGAAGTGGGATGTGTACACCAGGGTCTACAGAGAACTAAGATTTGGGTTCTTAAAAAATCTTATTTACTCGGTCTGTGTTCAATGTTATCTCTTGGAGTCCGGAGTGTTACAACCCCATGAACCTCGTACTCCCCTGTCTCGACCAGTCCATTCTTGACGAACGAGACAAACTTCTTGACCGAAGACTTTTCTTCCTTTCTCCTTCTCAATACTGGACAACTATGATTAAAGATTAGGGGTTATGGTGGTCTTAAGTGGTCTTTCTTCCTTCACTTATTAACCCTGACCTACCTTAGTATTGATCAGTTCTAGAGAACTGTGTCTTTGTTCTCCGTCTCTATCTAAGGAACGGTCTCTTTCTTTTCCACTCGTCGTTCTTTGTCTAGACATTGTTCAATGTCCATTTGTAAGGGACCCAAGGGTGTCGTAACTTGACTGTCGTTTGACAACTAATTTAAGTTTTGATACTATGGTAAAGTAGTGATAGAAACTACAATAAAAGGATTATAAAAAACAAAATTATAAAATCATCTCTTAACCATACTGGACTTCTGTGAACGAGCATTTCATTGCGAGTTTTAAGAGGTTCGGTCCGAAGTCGTTGTACACTTGGTACTTGAAGGTCCACAAGTTGGACCAAAATCTTTTCCCTCTCCTTGGTCTCTAGTTTAACGGTTGTAGGCGACCTAGTGACGTTTTCGTTCTCTTAAGGTCTTTTTGTAGTTAAAGACGAAATAACCGATACGGTTTCGGAAACTGACACACCTAGTGTTATTTGACACCTTTTAAGACTTTCTCTACCCTTATGGTCTGGTGGACTGGACGGAGAACTCTTTGGAGATACGTCCAGTCCTTCGTTGTCAGTCTTGACTTGTACCTTGTTGTCTGACCAAGGTTTATCCTTTTCCTCATGTAGTTCCGACATATAACAGTGGGACGAATAAATTGAAGATACGTCTCATGTAGTACTCTTTGCGACCTGACCTTCTTCGTGTTCGACCTTAGTTCTAACGGGTCTCTTTAGAGTTATTGGAGTCTATACGTCTACTGTGGTGGGAATACCGTCTTTCACTTCTTCTCGATTTCTCGGAGAACTACTTTCACTTTCTCCTCTCACTTTTTCAACCGAATTTCGAGTTGTAAATCTTTTGATTCTAATACCGTAGGCCAGGGTAGTGAAGTACCCTTTAGCTACCCCTTTGTCACCTTTGTCACAGTCTGAAATAAAACCCCCCGAGGTTTTAGTGACGTCGACCACTACCGTCGGTCCTTTAATTTTCTGTGAATGAGGGACTTTCAATACTGGTTGGATCTATCGTATAATTTTTCGTCACTGTAATGAAACAATTGTTTCAAGACAGATCAGTTCCGATATCAAAAAGGTCATCAGTACATACCTCCACTTTCAACCTGATATTTGTTTCGACTCGCGGCTTCTTAACTACGAAAACTTGACACCACAACCTCTTCTGAGAACTCTCAGAGAACCTGAGGTTCCTCTATGTTGGTCAGGTAGGATTTCCTCTAGTCAGGACTCACAAGTAACCATCCTGACTACAACTTCGACTTTGAGGTTATGAAACCGGTGGACTACGCTTCTCGACTGAGTAAACTTTTCTGGGACTACGACCCTTTCTAACTCCCGTCCTCCTCTTCCCCTGCTGTCTCCTACTCTACAAACCTACCGTAGTGGCTGAGTTACCTGTACCCAAACCCACCTGAAACCCTCAACCACTGTCTGTCCCTCCGGAGCACACGACACCAGTGTTTCTCAACCTGTGTTGACTCGTTAACTTGACTTGACTTCTGTGAGTTTTAAATCTTCCTCAAGTTAAGATTTCTACTTTACTAATGTTAGTACCTTTATCATGGTCGAGGGTAAAATTTTTCTCTCTCTCTATTAAAATTTTTACTTTTTTAACTCTATGATTTTTATATCTATAATATTTTATT
Source organism: Capra ibex (assembly GCA_006410555.1). Taxonomy (NCBI): domain Eukaryota; kingdom Metazoa; phylum Chordata; class Mammalia; order Artiodactyla; family Bovidae; genus Capra; species Capra ibex. The sequence continues at coordinate 23,358,125 of SJYO01000647.1, forward strand.
TAAGTGGGCATAAAGGTTTGGGTCAACATAGTGGTCAATTCATAATGAAATATCTAAAGGTCAAAAAAGGAGACCTTTATATCAAACATAGGTATTTTTCAAATATATATGTATATATCCTGATATTCATATTGATATCAATTTATCTATATCCATATCTAAGACATAGAAGTGGTAAAACTTGATCCGGATACAAGATAAGTATGAAACATTCAGAATCTTGCGATTATTCCATATCCGATATAACTAGGTTTTTACAAACAAAAAATAAGTTATGTATGTCTCCAGACACGTTGTGTTACAACAACTACTATTGTTTTATATCTTTAGAGTTATCAACGAGACTTTCTCAAATGTTGAATCTCCACTCCTTTGTTTGTATACCCGAAGGGTCCACCGATCCACCATTTCCTAGGCCTACGAACGGTTAATCCTCTACTCCCAAGCTAGGGACCCAGTCCTTCTAGGGGACCTCTTCCTTTACCGTTGGGTGAGGTCAAAAGAACGGACCTTTTAAAACACCTGTCTCCTCGGACCGCCCGATGTCAGGTATCCCAATGTTTTCTCAGTCTGTGTTGAATCACTGATTTGTTGTTGTGTTGTTGTATTTTTTTTTTTAGACTTTTGTTTTAAAGTATATTTTTCATCCTCCATCAATTACAGTTTACTCTCCATTTTATTCCCACTTCTTAAATCTTTCTTTATCTTTTACAGAACAACTAATCCTACCAGATCGTACCAAAGTACCTTCTCCGTCCCAAATTTGAGTCAGGACATCCTAATCATAAGAATGACATTCATCTCCCCGTCATCTCTCTTAGGTCTATGTTGTTAAGAGAGAAATACCATTTGTAAATCATCTGGACGAACTCATCTTCCTTCCGTCTTTCTCACTCTTCCATGACTCCTTGTTGCATATACAATATAAGTAGGTAGGTACGTAGGTAAACGGGTAAATGGGTAGACAGGTAAATAGGTAGGTAGATGGTTCACATTATCCCTCGCGACCCATTCCTAAACTTGATCCAAACGACATTAGAAAAAACATTCATGTTTTACAAAAATAATGCACAAACGTTTTCAACTTAACCTCTACATTTCTATCACTTAAGGAAATATTGAGAAAAGATTCTTAATTGCACTATCCAAATTGTCCACATCTAGTTCCTTCGTTACGATTCCTTTCTTTTTGTCTCTCTCTATACTCGTCTGTACACAACCATGTACATAAACACAAACTCATACGCATGTTTTCTCTTTTTCGAATAAGTCGGTGATCCAATTGACATAGGTACAGTTTTCTTCATTTACTTAAGAGACGAAGTCGTGACATAAACTCAAGACTAAACATGTTCTAAAGGCAATAAGGTAAACAGGAAACTTTACTAAGAGTGGTCCCTCTACTTTTCCGCCTTCCTCACTCTCGTACTTACTTGCGTACTTATTAGGGATGGTATTCCTCCTTGTCGAGACTCGTGTGAAGTACGACTTTCGTCTACCCCATGTGGTCCGTGCAGACAGGTACCTTAAGAGGTCCGTTCTTACGACCTCACCAATCGGTAAGGGAAGTGGTCCCTTCGAAGGGTTGGGTCTGTAGTTTGGGACCGGAGGACGTAACGTCCGTCTAAGAAATGGTAGACTCGGTGGTCCCTTCGGGATCTATTTCGACATGTTACACGAGTTTAAAAGTCTCATAGTACACCAAAGTCTGTCAGGAAACTTTCTAGTGTATTCATGAGACACGGGTTCTTACCTATAGACATTTTAATGAATTCCTCATTCTACCACCGAGTCTGTCATTTCTTAGGTGACCCTTACCTCCTCTGGACCCAAACTAGGAACCGAACCCTTCTAGGGGACCTCTTCCCGTACCGTTGGTTGAGGTCATAAGAACGGACCTCTTAGGGATACCTGTCTCGTCGGACCACCGATGTCAGGTATCCCATCATTTTGTAGTATCAGCGAGTACTGACTCGTTGGTTCGTGTCGTGTCGTGTTCTCCTATTAATCTGACAACCATATTATTTATGGGTCTCATATCATAAATTTTCAACTAACTAACCCACACCCCCCCAGAGTAGAAACATATATTCTATATTACTACCTAAAAATAAACAGACTTAGATGTGTTACTATCTCCTCTTCCGTTACCGTGGGGTGAGGTCATGAGAACGGACCTTTTAGGGTACCTGCCTCCTCGGACCACCCGACGTCGGGTACCCCAGGGATTCTCAGCCTGACTCGCTGAAGTGAAAGTGAAAAGTGAAAGTGCGTAACCTCTTCCTTTACCGTCGGGTGAGGTCACAAGAACGGACCTCTTAGGGTCCCTGCCCCCTCGGACCACCCGACGGCAGATACCCCAGCGTGTCTCAGCCTGTGCTGACTTCGCTGAATCGTCGTCGTGTGTTACTATCCTCGAGGGGACCACCGAGTCACCATTTCTTAGGCGGACGGTTACGTTCTCTCTACCCAAGTCCGGGACTAAAAACGGACTCTTTATCGTATCTGTCTCCTCGGACTGCCCGATGTTAGGTACTTCAGTGTTTCTCAGTTTGTGTTGAGTCGCTGACTTGTGTGTGTCTGTGTGTGTATGTGTGTGTGTGTGTGTGGGGTGTGTGTGTATTACACTAAACATCCTTCTTTTATTTCCCGTTCACTTATGTCCAAAAAAGTATATAGTGTCTAATTTTATTCTTGTTCTGTACATGGATACTAAACTAATACTAATACTAAATTTAGTAATGACACTGTCACGTCTCCAATCGTGTACTAAATTTGGGACAAAATCTGAAGATTTTATAAGGTATAGACGATACTACTCAACTTTAAGAGGATAAGGTAAGGGTGTTTTGTTAATATTATGTAATTTCATTTACTAACAAAATTTCCATAATATACCCCCTGTTCTACTTTGACTTTTTTTTTTTAGAGAGTTGAAGAAATGATTAGGATTTCTTTTTTTTCATTAATCCGGTCGATCAGATTTTATATCTAATATCCCTATTGGATGTATGAGTCTGGTGAAGTAAGAGAAGACGGCATATAATTTTTTGATCCTAGTAGAATACAATAGAGGTTGAATGCAAAACACATTCAGTCAAAATCACTATACACCCTACCGGTCAGTAACACTATAATAGTTCAATATATTAGAAAACTCTAACCGTAGACTAACATTACCTTTTCTATTCATTAAAGTTTTAACGATTTATTGTCATACTTGTACTAGTTTCTTCCGTTTCTACGTTAAGTGGAATGGTAACCACTGAAATACTCCATGTAGGTATCGATTTGAGTGTCACTAGGTTTCCGTAAAATGGGTGTGACTCGTAACGATCGTTAAATTAAATCGAGTTTTAAGTTACTTTCCATCTGAAATAAGTAATTTTACAAAAATTTCCAATGAAAAAAGAAACGGAACAAATACCAAATCATCTAACCTCGGAAATTCCAAAAGGTTTTCTTAGTTGATGTAAATAAATGTGCAATTAATCATATTTGTTAAAAATTACTTATAATATATTATAAATTTTTGACTTTATTATTCATAGACGGTAAAGAAACAAAGTTTATTCGGTAGATCATAACGGTACGAAAGGAGGTCGTACGTACGTAATCTATGTTAATTTACTTGTGTTACTACTAAACTTTGATGTATGACATCGATAATCTCTGTCTATTAAAAGAGTCGATGTCAACTGTTTTCTCGGTCCTCACTACAGAGACTAAAAGAACCCTTTAAGTGATAATAAATTCAGAAAGAAACTATAAAACGATTTTCGTATCGTTTTTAGTTTCAAGAAAGAAGAAGTCTGGTAAACTTTGTCTTAGTTTAGGATTCCGTAGGAACCCTCTGAAGGAAACAAATAAATAATCAAAACGTGACTACATGATATGAATTCTTGATTGAACTCATACTTTATTATAAAAACTGTACAAAAATGTTAGTTTAAAAAAAAGGAAACGTAGAACTATATTAAACTGATTTGTTCTACTACTAAAGTATATAGACAAATATCACAAAGGTTTTAGGGTTAAATATAGTGTTCAACCTTTAGTGTTACAAAACAAACAACGAAAACGAACAGATCAAACAAAAAATTCCGTAAAAGTGGGGGAATGAGTACGAAGAGCAGTGAAATCCAGTGGAAATCAAGAGAAAAACCGAACCTTCTAAAACGAAGAATTCCTTCTTACAAGAGATTTCCCTCTTACAAGAGAACTCTCTCTCATAAACATAACCAAACACAGAGGTCTTAGACAGTACCTCTTATCCGTCAAAACTCTGTAGTAAGAGATGAATAGAAACCGAAAGGTAAAACACTAAAGGTAAAACCTTTCTTGTTTTCTCTGACATACGAAAGTCAGAAAGATGAAAAAATTAATTTTTTCTAAACTGTATATTGTAGCAAAAAAAAAAGTTCTCAAAGTAAAAAAGAAAAGAGAAAAAATTATCTTTAAATAAATAAAATTAACCTCCAATTAATGAAATGTTATAACATGACCAAAACGGTATGTAGTTGTACTTAGACGGTACCCATAAGTGGACAAGGGGTAGGACTTGGGGAGGAGAAAGGAGGGAGGGGCATGGTAAGGAGACCCAGCAGGGTCATGTGGTCGGGGTTCGTAGGTCATAGTACGTAGCTTGGACCTAACCGCTAAGCAAAGTATATATTATAATATGTACGAAGTTACGGTAAGAGGGTTTAGTAGGGTGGGAGAGGGAGAGGGTGTCTCAGGTCTTCTGAAGATATTTAGGCTCAGAGAAAACGACAGAGCGTATGTCCCAATAGCAATGGTAGAAAGATTTAAGGTATATATACGCAATCATATGACATAACGACAAAAAGAAAGACCGAATGAAGTAAGACATATTGACCGAGGTCAAAGTAGGTGGAGTAATCTTGACTAAGTTTACATAGGAAAAATTACCGACTCATTATGAGGTAACACATATATATGGTGTTCGTTGGATATTGTAACACTTAAATTACACATGTCGTAATTAAACTACGTAAATATACAATACTAACGGTAACACATTATTAATCGTGAAGATAGTATAATGTATTAATGGAAAAGAAAAATCGCCAACTTAGATGAAACAGTAATATTATGTTATAACCACAGCCACAAGTGACTTGACACGTAACCTGGAGATCCCGAATAAAATGTGTAAACACGTGAATTTGGAGACAAGACAAAGGGATGAGGTAGGAGATCACCAGTGGTAAAATGAGAAACGAAAATGTCTCGACTGATAAAATCTAAGGTGTATACTCACTATGGTATATCATGAACGGAAAGAGACAGACTCTTTTTCAATAGAGTTCTGAAACAGAAAAAACTTCTAGCCACGAAACTCTTTCTGTCTTTACGAAAGTGTAGTCTCCCCCTTCTAGTTTTCTGAAAGGAGTAGAGAATCATATTTAATTACTCTTTAAGTTATTAAAGGAAAGGTGAATTTTGGAGGGAAGTGGAGACGAAGACTTATAATGGGAAAAAAGGAGACTTTCTTTCTGAAAAGGAGACTTCTCTCTGAAAAAGAAGGGTTCTCGGAAAGACTATACCCCCTTAATTATAAAGTAGTATGTTAATATTTACGGACGAATCCGTCTTTGAAAAGACAGACAACAATTGTATTGAGAACCCCATCGGAGAAGTCTATTCCGAAAGATCACTCACCTCTCGTCGAAAATTGTTCCTCTACCGTGTACTAATACCCTATTTTTACATATTCGTGGTAAGTTTAATTTTAAGAACAGTCTTTTTTAACCTGAACGGTCCCTTTTACATAAAGAGAAAACTCAAATACGTTATGAAAATAATAGGGTTCACGAAAATACATACTCTGAATCCTTGAGAAAGATATACAGTATGGCGATAAGACGTCCCTGTCTTTATTAACGTTTGTTGAAGGAAATGTTATTCTTTCACGTTTATTTATATATTTTCACACAGTTTTAGTTGTCGTTAAGGTCTAAAAATACCACAATTACCTTGACACCATTTTTGGAGTTTACATGGACCAAATTTACAGATTATCAGGTACATTGACGAAACACTAGTACTCGTTCTATCAATCGACATTAAAGGGACGAGGAGTAAAATTTTATATCTATTATGATCATGTGAACAGGATCTCAACACCACTCCCAATTTCTTCTCAACCGTGTTGTGTTCCTAATCGATAATAGATAATGACATTAAATCCAGATATAAAAGTATTATCTTATTTTAGTAATTGACAAAGATCAAAGTATAAAAAATTATGAAACAGTCTGAAGATGAAAGAAGGATGACGACAAAAGTAAAGTCCTTTTGACGAAATAAGATCCAGTTATTACTGAAGGGTAAACGACTTATTAACCCGTACAAAATCTGGACTAGGAGGTGAATGACTTCGAAAACTACGAAGTGGGGACGAAAACAGAACTTTGAGAAAGGAAGAGTCAACTAATCTCTTGTGTCTCCCTAGGGTGTCTTGCTGGAAAGAGAGAATTGAAGGACGGAATGATGATTCCTAGAGACAAAGAAATTCCTACACTGGACACGACATACAGGGTGTCAGTAGTTGTGGGTACGGGAAGAGAGGTCTGGTGTATCCGACTGAAAAGGTCCTACTCAAAGGGGTTTCAATTTCCATCGTTCAAATGTAGGGACGATGAATTTTCTACTCTACACTAATGAACAGTTTTGGCTTTTGTAATAAACTTACTTTTCAATACGAACATTGTTCGTATACCAATATCTAGGCTCGACATCGAACTATTTAATCGATTTAAGGGAATCACGTAATAGAATACAGGGACCCCAGGTCCATCAAACCGATACCTGAAACCGGAATTCTTCATTCGGTTTTTTCCGTACTACCGACCCTTATACAACCACTCCATTCGTAGAAATACTACCAGGGACGACTGAAAAAATAACTTTCAGTCCATATTAACGGAGAGGGTAGTCCTTGTCCACTAATTTTTTAAATTTAATTTAATTTTCCCTGTCTTTTTTAATTTTGTACTTCATCGTTCTTTACAGACTTATGACAACGACGATAAAATTGTGTTCATTCCTCTTCTCTGTAGTCATTTTCTTCTCATTAACAAAGTTGTCGTTCCTTTACAGCACCAATTACCAAGAGTTTAAAGTTACGTGAATTCTTAGTAGACCCAACAAACAACCTTCATGTCTCGGTGCCAGAGAGATGTAAACCCCTTCAAACATCTCCTATAGAATGTACTTGAGAGTCTCTTTAGGAGGGGACGATTAACGGTGACGGGCGAACGACTCTGACGTCTCGTAGACTTCACAGACGAGACAGAGACCCACAGGACCCGATGTGGACCCGAGACGACAAAAAGGAGAGTCTGTTCTTTTTAGAGACGGTCTCGTGACAAAAGGTGACTAGTTCTTTTTCGACTCATAGTTGTGGGGACTCTAAAACTTTGTGATGACGGAAGGGACACCAAGTGGGACGTTACCTCAGACCGAAATGTCACGAGACGTGTCCTTACTCCTCCCGTGACGACGGAAGTTAAGGGACGGACAGCTGAGTAATATGTATAAGAACGTCCTTTGAGTTGGGGAGAAGAGTGAAGAAGAAGGGGTATGTGTCGTCCGTTGTTTACGTATAGAATCACTATTGACCGACGAACATATGCCAGGGTAAACTCCGAGAACCGTTCGCGACGTGACTGTGAAAACGGACTTAAAAAATATCACCAGAAAAGGGGACTGGTAGAGACGGAGACCAGAGTAAGAAAGACCAAACAAGAAAGAAGTCTCAACAGAAAGCACCCGAAGACACCACCGAGTCTACCATTTCTTAGGCGGACGTCAAGTCCTCTGGGTCCAAGTTAGGAACCCACCTCTTCTAGGGGACCTCTTCCCCTACCGATGGGTGACGTTACAAGGACGACCCTTTAGAGTACTTGTCTCCTCCGACCACCCGATATCAGGTACCCCAGTGTTCTCAACCTGTACTGACTCCCTGATTGTGAAGGGGTGAAGTTTAGAGTAGTATAAAGATAAACTGAATTCTAGGGAGTCACTTAGGGATAACGAAAGTTCTAGTATCGATTAAGTTGTGTTGGTCATAAAACAATGAGCAACTCGGAATCAAGAATAACAAAGGGAGGTGTGGAGTACGGACGGAAGGTCTGTAATAAAGAGGTATCAGACAGAACCGTCTTTAATCGGACTAGTTGAGGAAAAAAAGGTAAATGACCAATGTTGTGTAAAATTAGGGTTTTATGATATTTCAGTACTGGTCCCTGGTGAAGAATACAGAAACATAAAAGTACAAGGGATCGTATCATGAAATTTATAACAGTGATTCCATTCCGTCCATCTGTCCATAATTCCTCTTTTGTCCTTCTTTCTCCCCCTTTCCATTCCTTTCTTCAATAAATAAATAATCAATTTGTATACATAATCAGATCTCTGATTGCAGATCTATATACCCAAAATGTAAGAGTATATAATTATGAAACAAAGAGATTACACAAAGATGATATTTTTGTTTTGATTGTATCTCTTTCATTATTCGATAAAGAAGAACCCAGAGTTACGGGTCACGATGATAAAGGTGAGGAAAGGAGAGTCTGTGTGTCTGAATTACACTGGTAGTTAGGTACGACAACCAATAATTTACGCTTAGTTATCTTACGGAAGTTAGTAAATATAGATACTCGTCTCCTCCAGTCTCGATATCTCTTTATAAGGATTTGGTTCCTTCGTTCTTATCTTTTAGATACGGACTTAGTTCACTTTTAGGTACAATCCCTAAAAATTTTTAACTAGAGGGAGCGTCAACAGAACGACACGAGTTTAATGGGAACCTGTGTGTAGTCTTTACAATCGGTCCGGTTCTTCGTTATCGGGGAAGAAAACTCAAGAGTCACCATACTACTGCTAGTTAACTTCTATTACGTAAAGTGAAGATAACGAAAAGTAACGAGTAACGAGTTGTAGATTAGTAACTCTTCATATCTTTCTACGAGAAGTACGTACAATAAATAGGTACGTAACGGAAAGTTGGTACCAGATGTCAAATGTGAGACGAGAGACGTCGACTTTGATGTCAAGGGTCTATGAAGAAAACAGTCCATCTCAAAACGATACATGATCCTTATCACCCAAATCGTCCGTCATCTACCGTTCTCCTCTCTTCTCTGGTGGAAGGACGAAAGAAGGACAGGGGTCGTAATAGAGTTGTTGGTACAGAGAACCAGGATTACGGTCGTCAACCAGTGTCTGAGGTCGAATAAAATGCTGAGGACTTTCGGGTTTGTTACAGGGGTGTCCCACGACGTCGCCCCCGATTACGAGAAACAAAAACACCAAACTCTAGTGGAACATACTGTAGAGATTTCAAGACCCTGGGTTAGGAAAGGTAAAACAAAAGGATCGACGTCTCATCATTTACGAAAGGTGGGAGTTTCAATAAAGGGGACCGATGGTGTCGGAAGTGAAAAGGGAAGAAATGGGAGGACAGGGTGTTATTATCCAAGGATATACGACGACGATTCAGTGAAGTCAGCACAGGCTGAGACACACTGGGGTATCTACCGTCGGGTGGTCCGAGGGGGCAGGGGTCCTAAGAGGTCCGTTCTTGTGACCTCACCCAACGGTAAAGGAAGAGGTTACGTACGTTCACTTTTCAGTTTCACTTCAATGAGTCAGCACAGGCTGAGAATCGCTGGGGTACCTGACGTCGGATGGTCCGAGGAGGTAGGTACCCTAAAAGGTCCGTTCTCATGACCTCACCCCACGGTAACGGAATATACGATCTTACGTAGATGACAGAACTTTATAGATCACGGTCAAGACAAAAAGACTCTCGTGAGAGTAGGGAGTTCTGAGACCTAAGAGAGAACTCAGAAGAAAATTAAGTCGTCAGTATGATAAAGATGTGACTGATTATAGTTTGATTTCTTGGAGAACTACTTTCACTTTCCCCTCTCACTTTTTCGACCAAATTTTGTGTTATAGGTTTTTCGTTTCTAGTCCCGTAGAGCAGGGAAGTGAGGTACCATTTATCTACCCCTTTGTTACCTTTGTCACTACCTGTAATAAAAGGACCCGAACTTTTAGTGACACCCACCACTGACGTCGGTACTTTAATTTTCTGAGAACGAGGAACCTTCTTTTCGATACTAGTTGGATCTGTCGTATATTTTTGTGTCTCTACAATGAAACGTTTGTTTCCAGGCAGATCAGTTTCGATATCAAAAAGGTCATCAATATATACCTACACTCTCAACCTGTTATTTCTTTCGACTCGTGACTTCTTAACTACGAAAACATGACACCACGACCTTCTGAGAACTCACAGGGAACCTGACGTTCCTCTGGTTTTGTCAGATAACCTTTCCTTTAGTCAGGACTTATAAGTAATCTTCCTGACTACGACTTCAACTTCGAGGTTATGAAACCGGTGGACTAGGTTTCTTGACTGAGTAACCTTTTCTAGGACTACGACCCTTTCTAACTTCCGTCCTCCTCTAGTATGTCCCACTCTACCAACCTATTATAGTGATTGAATTACCTGTACTCAAACTCGTTCGAGGTCCTTAAAAACTACCTATCCCTCCGGACCGCACGACGTCAGGTACCCCAAAGTTTGTCGACCTGTGGTGACTCACTGACTTGACTTCACTTATAGTTTAAATGTCCGTATATAGACTTGCGGTAATTTCTATGGAAAAATAAAAGTAGAAAGAGAAAAGATGAGTCGAAGTAAAGAAGGGTATGGCATCATGTTCGGACTGTAACGTTAGTAATGTCATACAAAGACACACAGGTTGTAGAGACATTTGAATACGATTAGGTTTACAGAAAAAGTGTGACAAGAGGTCATAAAAAGAAGACGGATAAGCTCTACGGATAGGGTTCAGGATGACATCGGGGAAATTGTCGTTCCCCGTCAGAGATGATGGTGTCGAATATTATAAGTTAAAGAAACCATTCGATAGAATTTTATTAGTACTACTACCACCACTCCTACTACCACTGGAGGACAAACAGTTAGAATAAAAGACTTAATTTTACAATACATTTCTATCTCTACATAGGAATTAAAGAAGAGGTGGCGGGTAAAATACATAACATATCAGTCAACGTACCTCTACGGAAAATTAATACGTGTCTACCAGATTAAAGTAGGTCCTCGAATGGTTCATCGGTATCAAATAGGACAGAAGAGTCACATGAAATAAGACCTACAACATGAACGTCATATGGTAACGAACGATAGGTCATACCCATGTTCATACAACAAAAATTTTACTAAAAATTTCACACAATCGAAATCGGGTACGTTTTAGAAAGACCTTCCAAATAATGACAAAATTAAAAAAATTCAGGGGAGAATTATCCTTTTCCTCATGTAGTTCCGACATATAACAGTGGGGCGAATAAATTGAAGATACGTCTCATGTAGTACTCTTTGCGTCCTGACCTTCTTTGTGTTCGACCTTAGTTCTAACGGTCCTCTTTAGAGTTATTGGAGTCTATACGTCTACTGTGGTGGGAATACCGTCTTTCACTTCTCCTCGATTTTTCGGAGAACTACTTTCACTTTCTCCTCTCACTTTTTCAACCGAATTTCGAGTTGTAAGTCTTTTGTTTCTAGTACCGTAGGCCAGGGTAGTGAAGTACCCTTTGTCTACCCCTTTGTCACCTTTGTCACAGTCTGAAATAAAAAACCCCGAGGTTTTAGTGAAGTCTACCACTAACGTCGGTACTTTAATTTTCTGCGAATGAGGAACCTTCTTTTCAATACTGGTTGGATCTGTCGTATAAGTTTTCGTCTCTGTAATGAAACGGCTGATTCCAGGCAGATCAGTTCCGATACCAAAAAGGTCATCAGTACATACCTACACTCTCAACCTGACACTTCTTCCGACTCACGGCTTCTTAACTACGAAAACTTGACACCACAACCTCTCCTGAGAACTCTCAGGGGACATGACGTTCCTCTAGGTTGGTCAGGTAAGACTTCCTCTAGTTGGGACCCTAAAGAAACCTTCCTTACTACGATTTCGAATTTGAGGTCATGAAACCGATGGAGTACTCTTCTCAACTGAGTAACCTTTTCTAAGACTACGACCCTCCCTAACCCCCGTCCTCCTCTTTCCCTGCTGTCTCCTACTCTACCGACCTACCGTAGTGACTGAGCTACCTGCACTCAGACTCACTTGAGGCCCTCGACCACTACCCGTCCCTCCGGACCGTACGACGCTAAGTACCCCAGCGTCTCAGCCTGTGCTAACTCGTTGACTTGAGTTGACTTTAACTTTAGAGTCTGAACTGTACTCGAACTCATTAACTTTAAGGACATTGTAAAACACGGTGTTTTTTCTGAGATACTGACCTTATGGGATAATATGAAAAATGAGTAAGGTGTTCCTTTCTTCGGACAAACGATCACTTTTTGTCACCAATTTAATAGGTCAGAAACCAAATTAAGATTATAGGTGTAAAATAACGAAATGTCGTCCAGAGGTGTAAAAGAAGATTAGTCCAGAAATTACTCCACTTTATGTCATCGACTTACACTTCTTGACGGTGAATTTTTATTTTGGTGTCCTCGTTGCGAAAGAAGAAATTCCACGTATTATAACTCCTTTTGTCAGTCAAGTTTTCTTTTCAAACGGTAGATAGAAATTTATTGTGACACTTATTTTCTACGATAGGATTGAACCAGAATAACCTAAATAAAAAATCGTTTATTTTTGTAAATTCCTTCCTTTCGTCTTATAAGATATGTCGAAAAACAAGGATTCACTTTCTGAGAATTTCTTGTTTGAAAATTATAAACGTACGCTTACCATCACTTTACTCAGTTTCCGGAAGTGAGAGAAACAACAAACAACAACGAACAGAGATTCATAGAAGAGGTGAGTCTCTAACTTGGGCACAGAGAACGTAACCACTCGAAGGGATCATCCAGTCAACCATTTTGTAGACGGACGTTACGTCCTCTGGACCCAAGCTAGGGACCCAGTCCTTCTAGGGGACCTCTTCCCTTACCGCTGGGTGAGGTCATAAGAACGGAACTCTTCAGGTACCTGTCTCCTCGGACCGTCCGATGTCAGGTACCCCAGCGTTTCTCAGTCTGTGTTCACTCGCTGATTGTTTGGACGGAGGACGTAACCGTCCGTCTATCTAAGAAATGGTGACTCGGTGTGTCCTACAATGATCTTTTCTTTTCTCCTTCCCTCCTCCTCCTCTTCCTCTTCTTAGATTGGACAGTTTGGGTTTTAAGGTGGGAATCTAAGTCACTATTCAATATCCCATATTTGACTCCACCGTTTCTCTCGAGTAAACCAGTCTGTCTGTTTTAAAAGAAGTGGGAGATTACTTCTGTACAGACTTGACTAAGTCAAGATTTCTGTTTATCTTTTTTAAATTCTCTCTCCAGAAGTTCTACCGTCTCCTTAATTCTACCCCTCTAATGGACGGAGGGGTGTTTATGTAGTTTTCAAGTAGTCTTATATCTTGTTTAGGATGTCTTTTTGAAGATTTACTGTCTTCTGGGGTTTGGAGGTTTTTCCGGTCGGTTAGAGGAATCTTGTTCCATCCTGTTTTCTATTTCTGTTTTTCTTACCTTTTGTAAATTCTCTCATTATAGGGAAATACCGAAAGTGGATGAGAAACAATACTACCCAAAATTAGACCAGTCACAAAAAAGGAAACGGAAGAGGTCAAATCTATTGGAGGGTAGAACGTAGAAGTCTATCCCCGTCTGTCAACCTACCACTGATTGGTGTTATGACAGTGGTCCATTCAGTTTCTTAGTTCAAGGGGTAGGTCTTGACCCTGTGTCACCAGGTCAGGTGGGGTCTCGAGGAAAGACTGAACAGTCTATTTTGGACTATGACGGACCCACACTCACGGATATGAAAAAAGGGAGGACTTTCGAGAAAAACAAAGAATAAGGGGAGATATGGTGCAAGAAGTTTCGATGGAATATAAGACAAGGATTAAAACGTGACCATAGAATAAAGAGGATATAGAGGAAGATAGAGGAAATAGAGGAAATAGTGGTCTTCGGACCAGACTTCCTGATGAGAATGAAGAAGGGTATTATTGTTCTTGGGGATTATAGTTCTTAATATCGGTGGTGTCTTCTGGATTTACCTGTAAAGAGTTTTATTCCGTATGACTATATATTGTCTGTGTACTTTCCTACGAGTTATAACGATTAATCTCTATACGTCTAGTTTTAATGGGATTCCATGGTGGAGTATGGACAGTCTTACCGACAGTAATTTTTCAGATTTTTAATGTTTACTACCTCTCCCATACCTCTTTTCCCTTGGGAGAATGTAACAACAACCCTTATATTTAACCACGTTGGTGATACCTTTTGTCATACCTCCAAGGAGTATTTTGTCAACGGTATATTAGGACATTAGGGAGAAGACCCTGTATTCAGGTCTATTTTGATATTAAGTTTTTCTATGTAAGTGGGGATTCAAGTATCGTGTGTTAACTGTTATCGGTTATATCCCTTTGTTATATGTACAGACAACTACCTACTTCTAATTCTATACCATGTACATGTGTTACCTTGTGGTGAGTTGGTACGTTTTCTTACCCTATGACAGTGAACGTCGTTGTACTCACCTGAATCTCTCACAGTGTCACTCATTCAGTCTTTTTCTTTCTGTTTATGGTTTACTATAGTGAAGATGTACCTTAGATTTGATATCGTGTTTACTTGAATAGATTCTTTGTCCGAGTGTCTGAAAACCAACGATTCTCTCTTCCACACCCCCACCTCCATACCTAAAATACCTAAAATTTAACCTAAATTTTAGGTTATACGTAAAATTCTAACCAAATTTCAGTTATAAGGACCTATGTTGTATCTCTCTAAAAGTGACCCTCACTCAAACCCTAATCTTTTACGTTTGATAATGTATCTTTTACCTATTTGTTGTTTCAGAATACCATATCGTGTCCTTTGATATGAATTATAGGACGTTATTTAGTATTACCTTTTCTTATACTTTTTCCTACATACACATATCAACTTAGTGAAACGACGTGTCGTCTTGAGATATGTTGGAACATTTAGTTGATATGAGGTTATTTTATTTAATTTTATTTTTTCTTATTATCAATGACCTTGAGACATGTCGATGTAAGATGGACTTATTAACTTGTGGAACTCTAGTGATACGACAACTGACACCGTCTTTAAGACAAGAAACCACTCAACTACGATCAAATAGTGACACCCGTTACTCTGGTGGGTTCTAGATAAAAGAAGGATGACAAGTTACCAATGAAAGTTCTTGTAATATTTTTATGATGACTGGGTAGAAAAAAGTCAGAAATAAGTATAAGATAAGATAAAGAAAAAGAGAGACACACAAAAAAATTCTGGAAACCGAAAAGAGAACAAGAATTGTCCCTATCTCTTGTCGATTAATTTAAGTCGCTATGGAAGAAAGAAATTTATGGTATTTTACTCAGACATCATCCTCCAATCTCGTTTACGGAAAACGTATGTCCGAGTACGTACGAAGACTATACTTTGTAAACCCTTAAATGAGACCTAAAGTCGTTTGGAAAGGTAGTCTTTAGTCCAAACCAGAACAATGAGTGTAGACTTACTAAACACCAAGAGATGGTCCCAGATCATAAAATGGGATGAATGTTCGAACAATAACGACGTACTTACGACCGTCTACTAGACTTTGAGTCTCTAGTCTCTGTTACTAAATAATAAATGTCGTGTCGTTCGTACGTTAGTTCGGGGTGTCCCACTCCTCCGCCCCGGGTCGACCTACACTACGAACGTCGTTCGGACGTCAGGGTTTTGACATTTAAACCTCTGAGCGTTGGAGGTATCACTCGGAGAAACAGAACCTTCTCTATGTCGGGATTCTTTGTACGACTCATTTCTTATTCGTCCCTGAATGTAAGAACAGTATCGGTTGTCTTTACCCGTACCTACGAGTTATGTGTACGGTCCAATGGAGAAGGTCATAAGTGAAGTTAAGGGTATTTATAAAGAATCTTTTAACCAAATTTTAGGTATAAGGACCTATGGTGTATCTTTCTAAAATTAAGTTGACAAGACCCTATAACGGGTTCTTTGACGTCCAAATCATATTAGTTGTCTACTAAAACTACTCTAGTAAAAAGGATCTTCCCAAAATAACTGAAGTTTAACGAAAAGATATGAACCATAATAATTGGTAACTCCATCTACATGATCTACATTCCGTACAAGTAACATCTTTCTTTGTTTGGAGGTAGGGATAGGGTCGTAGTTGTATTTGTACGATACATAAGTAAGGTATCAGTTCCTCAATTGTACACCTACCGATATAGAATAGGACCGTATATAATTCTTTTGATTGGTGTTGCAAATCAGTTCCGATACCAAAAAGGACACCAGTACATACCTACACTCTCAACCTGACACTTCTTCCGACTCGTGACTTCTTAACTACGAAAACTTGACACCACAACCTCTTCTGAGAACTCTCAGGGGACCTGACGTTCCTCTAGATTGGTCAGGTAAGACTTCCTCTAGTTGGGGCCCTAAAGGAACCTTCCTTACTACGATTTCGACTTTGAGGTCATGAAACCGGTGGAGTACTCTTCTCAACTGAGTAACTTTTTCTGAGACTACGACCCTCCCTAACCCCCGTCCTCCTCTTTCGCTGCTGTCTCCTACTCTACCGACCTACCGTAGTGCCTGAGTTACCTGTACTCAGACTCACTTGAGACCCTCTACCACTACTTGTTCCTCCGGACCGTACGACGCTAAGTCCCCCAGCGTTTCTCAACCTGTGCTGACTCGCTGACTTGACTTGACTTGACTTGGTGTTGTCTCTTTAAATCTTTAAAGATCTCTTTAAATCTTTATGATTTAGTGGTATAAATCGTGACACAAGTGTTACTGTCATCGAGAGACATTTCACAAAATCTACTCCGTTCTCGGTCCTTCTCCACACTCTCCTTATCACCCAGACTCAGTCAACCTCAACGTTACAAGGAAAAGTTTTTAGTCTATCAATAATCTTATTGACAAAAATCTTTTTTTTTTTTTTTTCTGGTTCTCGAATGTAAAAACTCTAAATAGAAACCTGACTAAGAGAATGTTAGTCATTTAGAAACCCTTTCAGTGTCTTAGAGACAATTAAGCAGACATTTTGTCTTTAATATAGAAAGAACGGACCCTCCACCTCACTAAGTCTCCTCTTTTACACAGATTTCGTTGAACAGTTAACCTATCACTATGCGTCTACTTTCGTTCCCTCTAGTAAAATAAATACCATGAATAGTGGGAAATCCTTTTATATCGGTGAAAACGAGCTGTTTATGTTCTGAATTCTTATATAGTAAAAATCACTTAACTGGTTTCATTATTTATAATAGACTAATTGGACTTATAAAACGTGAGTTTGTCTTAAAGTTAATGTCAGTATTGAACCTCTCCCGAAGGGAAAACCGAGTCGACCATTTCTTAGGAACACCGAGTCGACCATTTCTTGGGCGGACGTTACACCCTCTGGACCCAAACTAGTGACCAAACCCTTCTAGGGGATCTCTTCCTTTTCCGATGGGTGAGGTCATAAGACCGGATCTCTTAAGGTACCTGACATATCAGGTACCCCAGTGTTTCTCAGTCTGTGCTGACTCGTTGAAACTGAAAGGGAAAGTAGGGAACCTTTACAACGACGAGTCCAGGTCTGATGACATTATTTCGGTCATAACGTTATTTTAATTGAAAGACCAAAAAGTCATGTAAAGTGTCAATACAAATGTGATTTGATATCAGAATTCGTACGTTATCACAACGTCGGTGTGCAAGACCCTTTGTTTGAGTGAGTCTTTTTGTTACGTCTATCACCTCACGTCAAATAATATGGACACCCGGGTTCCCTCTCAGAGGAGAATCGGTACCTGGGGCTGGTCAAAAACACTTTTGGAATATATGGGATTCACATGCACGGGTCTGGGTTGAGGGGTTTAAGAGACTTTGATCAGACTTGTTTCCTTTTCTTTCTATATTAGTTTCCATTGGACACTAAGTATACGGAATCCGGATCCATCAATTGTAACCTGTTAGTAGTTATGCGTACACCAGTATGGGGTTATTCGTGTTATCTGACGTACTAAGATAAGCCAATGTGTCTATCAATCCTATCAAAAATCCGCTACTTTTCAGGTCCATGTTCGGGACCCCGAAAAGGAAGACCCACGGACCAAAAGGTCAGCCATACAGTAAAGGTATCTATGACCCGTATATTGAGTTTCAGGTGTCAGACTGGGTTCTACCTCAGGACGAAAGTTCTACCTCGCACAAGACAGACAAAGGAGGAAGTAAGGGGGGAGAACTACGAGTATTGAGTATCATACTCGTAGTAAGTATCCCTATATAACGTGCGACCGAGAGGCTCACGGTTAAACCCTCTTGTTGTGGTTTAAAACCCAATGTTTCAAGTCACATTTTAAGTTCCAGGTGTTTCGTCTTGATAGTTCCGATGATATTGTTACCATTTATATCAAAAGATGGTTAGTGAGAAGTGGGTTGCATCTTGGTTTCAGGTCTTTCGTTACAAAAGTAAACTGTAACGAATATGGACCAAAAAGTACAGTAGATTTCGTTGACTATATAACGGTCTATTTAGTCCTTATATATGTGTTGTAAGTTGAAACTAATATCATGTCCAGGGAGGAACTCGTCGACACTTGTACAGGTTTCGGTAAGATAAAACTTAATGGTGAAAACAATGAAAATACTTTGCCCACAAATGTATTATACATTGGGGTGCTGGACTCAGATAACGGACATCCAGACCGAATGTGGTTCTTTCGTCCCTCTCTAATACCAACTGTTCTCTTTCCTTTCAGAGAAAAACAGTAGGGTCTTTCTTGTCTCACTAAATTTTAGAGGAACCACCTCACCACTATGGGTGGTCCCTTCAGGTAGGTAGTGTCTGTCTCCGTATCGGGGTGTATGGGTTGTCAACCTCCCCAACACCTTCAGGCACATCCTTACACGTACAACTACTCCGGTCCGTCGTCCTCAACTAATACATCGAAGTAGGACTTCCCCGAGTAGACCCTAGAAGAAAAGGAAGAAGAAAAAAAATTTTTAAAAAATTTTAAATTTAAATAAATAATATTAACCTCCGATTAATGAAATGTTATAACATAACCAAAACGGTATGTAGTTGTACTTAGGTGGTGCCCACATGTGCACATGTAGGACTTGGGGGGAGGGAGGAGGGAGGGGTATGGAAGGGAGACCCAGTAGGGTCACGTGGTCGAGGTTCGTAGGACATAGGACGTAGCTTGGATCTGACCATTAAGTAAAGAATATACTATAATATGTACAAAGTTACGGTAAGAGGGTTTAGTAGGGTGGGAAAGGGAGAGGGTGTCTCAGGTTTTCTGAAGATATGTAGACACAGAGAAAACGACAGAGTGTATGTCCCAATAGTAATGGTAGAAAGATTTAAGGTATATATACGTAATCACATGACATAACCACAAAAAGAAAGACCGAATGAAGTGAGACATATAAGCCGAGGTCAAAGTAGGTGGAGTAACCTTGACCTACTAGAATCAGAGAACTCCCAGTCACCCCAGGGAGACACGTCAGGTGAGTCCCAAAAGACACAGACGCATCATACGAGAGAAGTGGAAGTATACTACCTAGGTTCACTGTTATGGATGTTACAATTGACGTCATCCCCATCAATCTTGTTGTCATATTCCCGGGAAAGTGGTCCCCGATCATTTAGTACAAAGGTCAGAAACTGGGTATGAACCAGTGGTCCGCATTTGAGTACTTAGAGAAGGGGTTCCCCTTTGCCGTGGAAAAGAACATGTTTGAATTAATGGACTAAATAATGGAATGGGTCAACAAGGTAGACGACACTTTAGGGTAGAGGGGAATGGACTCCGTTTAAACAATTGTGGACAAAATAATACGATCCCCTGGAGGGTATGTGTTAAAGTATGCCTCTTATCGGAACCCTGGAACCTCAGTAGGACTCAAACTCGTCTCGGTAACCTTCGTCCAGGTGGGTCCTCGTCAGTCCGAAATATTCGGTGAACCTCTCACAGAGAAAATTCACAGGCTAACCAAGCAAGGTGGTAGGGTCTTGAGACCCCGGATATACGGTATACATTAAAGGTGAACTATAAATCTCGAAATGCATGGACAACTTAATTCAGCCTTAGAAGGGTCAGTGAGTCACCGTTGTAACAGGTCGGCAAAGTTCTCTATTCGGTACTCAGACAGGGTACAGGGGTGTCAGACCCTGTTGTGAGGGTATCGGTGAAACAGGAAAAGTCAGTACATTTCTCAGTTCTAGACCGTCCTAGTTCCGTTTGCGACTACATTAACATGGTCCAAACTCAAGAAAATAGTGACCCTGAACAACCAAACGTTCGAGTCCCCACAACAGGAGGTGGGTCTAGGGTCCCTTAATAACTGGGAAAGAGAGAGAGAGAGAGAGCTGACAAATCGGACAGTCCAAGGGCAAGGCCCTCTAGTACGTTAGAGGTAAGTAGAACTCTCCAATGGACGACGACGATGACGACGATTCAGTGAAGTCAGCACAGGTTGAGACACGCTGGGGTGCCTGACGTCGGGTGGTCCGACGAAGTAGGTACCCTCAAAGGTCCGTTCTCATCATCTCACCCAACGGTCACGGAAGAGTCACTCTCCAATGGATCTCCCTCCCATTTATTCACCAACTCGGGTGAGCTTCTCACCCAGAAGTACCACCCCCCTTCCCAGTGAACACGGGGGTTAATTCTGTCGGTTCAGAGAAGGATTGTTTCCATGACCCGTAAGTACCTACATATTTTTAAGTACTTAGTTTCAGAAAGCATCTTGAGTCTTCCACTAAGTCAAAGAGAAACTTAGTGAAACCTCCTAAAACGGTATAAGTATCCAAAAGCCCGGGAGCTTGACTCCGGAACATTTTGTCGACGGGCTATAGAGAGGTCCACCGGGGAGGGAAGGAGACACAATGTCAGGGTAAACCTGGATAGTAGTCCCCACCGATCAAGACGGGTGGTAATGTCCAAATGTCATGGGAGTCCACGGAAAAAGAATTGGTAAAAGACCGGAGTCAATCCTAGGACACAGAAGGGAGTCACGACTTTTCCCTCTGATCATCAACCTAATACAGTAGGGTACATCCCGTCACCCACGCTTTTATCAGAGGTAATCGCATTAGGACCGAACACCGAGGGAGCTCATGTCACCTCCCACAGAGAGGGTGAATTTATATAGGGGTCTCCTTTTACCGATCATTATTATCCGATGTCTCCCGTCCACCATCACGGGTGTACGCAGGACACAAAAGAAGGGAGAAGGGTAGTCATGAGTGGCCCTCTCCACCTATGTTAGGTCTTCTAGACCGACTCCACCTTAGGACCCCCGTAACTGGTCTCCAGAGGTAGTGACCCTAGCCTCGGACGGTTTTACCGTCGAGATACTAGAGGTCCTCTCGACCGTCTCCTCGTCGTCGACGACGTCCTTGAAGTGGACGGGGACCTGGCCCGTAATTCCGCCGGGGGTCAGGACCACCTCGTGAACCGCTGTCCGTACAGTAGGAGGTCATACCCTCTCCCCGTCCAGTAGGAGCAGGTTTAGGACGGTCTAGGGTCTCTCTCTTCCCCCTAACCGCACAGAAGTGGACGGCCAGTCGTACCATCTTGGTCTTGTGGCACACCAGGTTCTGACAAAGAGGGAATTTCAGGCAAGACGTAACCACCCGAACTAGACCACGGCTACTTTTGTGTCTACCCAATTTATAGGGTGTAGGGTCTGGTAGAGACCTTTTCGGTTAAACATGAGTGAATATATGGGGAGAGGAATATCGGACTGTCAAGGCTCTCCCAGTTCTTAAAGTGTCGTCTACCCTGTGAGGAACCCCTCCCGTCTTATGCTGGTTTCTGGTTGAAAGAAGAGGATTTTTTAGGGGACCGTTAACGAAGTATTATTAAAAGGGGTTCTGCTGTACCTGTGGTGGAGGATTTACTGCAAGTGTTTAAAGGAAGGATTCGGGATTGTACGAGCAATTGGACACATGGTTCGTTAACGACGGTAGACGGATAAGGTCCGAGGACACCCAGGTACGGAGAAGATCAACGAGGGTCCCCCACTAGGTGGGACGGCGCACACAAGGAGGAGTGAACCCACGAGTCAAGGGGACGACCACAAGTGATGGACGATTGCACTTTCCAGGCTCGCAGTTCTTCTTCTTAAGAAGGTCTTCCCGCTCCGCGGAAAGGGAGAGATCTTCTAAGTTCGACGTTCCGGAACCCCATCAGGGTTTACCCTGAACAGAGGAGTTTCACTCTTCAAAGGGTCGGTTACGTGGTTTACAACATCGGTGTGTAAGACCCTTTGAGTGAGTCTACCCGTTACGTCTATCACCTCACGTCAAATAATGTGGCCACCCGGGTTCCCTCTCAGAGGAGAATCGGTTCCTGGGACTGGTCAAAAAAACACTTTTGGAATATATGAGATTCGCATACACGGGTTTGGGTAGAGGGGTTTAAGGGACTTTGATCAGACTTGTTTCCTTTTCTTTCTATGTTAGTTTCAATTGGACACTAGGTATACGGAATCCGGATCCATCAATTGTCACCTGCTAATAGTTATCCGGACACCAGTATAGGGTTATTCGTATTACCTGACATACTAAGATAAGTCAACGTGTCTATTAATCCCACTACCCGTCAGATCCATACTCGGGACCCCGAGGAGGAAGGTCCCAGGACCAAAAGGTCAACCATACAGCAAAGGTATCCATGACCCGTATATCAAGTTTCAGGTGTCAGGTCGGGTTCTTCCTCAGGACGAAAGTTCTACCTCACACAAGACAGACAAAGGAGGAAGTTATCGTAATAAGACTTTCTTGTGACATGTATAGAATTAAATTTTGACAACGATTTTTCACAGTTCTCTTAAAGTCATCATTGTACCATTCTAGTGATTAGTGTCTAGTGGTAATGTTTATATTCTTACTGTTTCAAACTTCACAACGTACTTAATGGTCTTTCACTGTGTCTCTACGTTTCACTCGTTTACGACAACCGTTTTACTACGGGAAGTCAAGTCAAGTCAAGTCAGCGAGTCAGCACAGGTGGAGAAACTCTGGGGTACTTAACGTCGTGCGGTCCGGAGGGACAGGTAGTGGTTGAGGGTCTCAAGTGAGTCTGAGTACAGGTAGTTCAGTCACTACGGTAGGTCGGTAGAATAGGAGACAGCAGGGGTAGAGGAGGACGGGGGTTAGGGAGGGTCGTAGTCTCAGAAAAGGTTACTCAGTTGAGAAGTGTACTCCACCGGTTTCATGACCTCGAAGTCGAAATCGTAGTCAGGAAGGTTTCATTAGGGTCCCGACTAGAGGAAATCTTACCTGACCAACCTAGAGGAACGTCAGGTTCCCTGAGAGTTCTCAGGAGAGGTTGTGGTGTCAAGTTTTCGTATTTAAGAAACCGTGAGTCGAAAGAAGTGTCAGGTTGAGAGTGTAGGTATGTACTGATGACCTTTTTGGTATCGGAATTGATCTACCTGGAATCAGCCGTTTCATTACAGAGACGAAAATTTATACGATAGATCCAACGAGTATTGAAAAGAAGGTTCCTCATTCACAGAAAATCAAAGTACCGACGTTAGTGGTAGACGTCACTAAAACCCCGGGGGTTTTTATTTCAGACCGTGACAAAGGTGACAAAGGGGTAGATAAAGGGTACTTCACTACCCTGGCCTACGGTACTAGAATCAAAAGACTTACAACTCGAAATTCGGTTGAAAAAGTGAGAGGAGAAAGTGAAAGTAGTTCTCCGAAAAATCAAGGAGAAGTGAAAGACGGTATTCCCACCACAGTAGACGTATAGACTCCAATAACTCTAAAGAGGACCGTTAGAACTAAGGTCGAACACAAAGGAGGTCAGGTCGCAAAGAGTACTACATGAGACGTATATTCAATTTATTAGTCCCACTGTTATATGTCGGAACTGCGTGAGGAAAAGGATAAACCTTGGTCAGACAACAAGGTACAAGTCAAGATTGACAACGAAGGACTGGACGTATGTCTAAAGAGTTACTACGGGAATCTAAACAAGTTTCATTCTAACGGTGTTCGGAAGTTTAACATTTTTTTTTTTTTTTATATATCATTTTCCGTTACAAAAATTTCCGTTTAACGTTATTTAATTTCACGTTATTTTGTTCTACATGGACTCACGGTAAGGTCACGATGGTTCCCTAGAGTCGATAATCTTTTCAGAGGTAAATATTATTAAAGAGTAACTGTTAACGATAATTAGTTGTTAAGGAAGTAGTAAAACAAAAAGGTGAATTTTAACGTACTTAAAGTAAAATAAGTGAACTTTTACTGAAATTATGCACATTTGTCGATGAGTAGACCCTACGGATCTACAAAATTACACTGAGAAAAGGCAGTTGAGAACCAAAAACTCGAAAACACACAATTAAACGGTTAAATCTTATTTTACCACCGTGATGACCGTTTCATTAATGAGAAACAAATTATTAAAGTCCGTGTGTAATTCTCGAACCCTTCTAAAACAAGTATACCAAAGAAAGGTTCATGTGGACCGGTATTATGTTGTTGGACGACATCAGTACAAATAATTTGTTCTCCGTAGTACAAACTCGTGATAAATGATATTCTCTTAAGTAAAGTTGTTTTAATAAGTACTTTTCGTCCACGAAAATCACGGTCAAGACCTATCGATTTGTCGGAGGTGGTATTATAGGAGACGGTCCCTAAGGATTAATCAGTTATCCTTTCAAATGGATGAACCTCGACAAATTTTAAAACAACAGGTCTGACTTATGTTTCGTAAAAAAGTCACCATATTAGTTCATATCTTTTTTATGACATTTTTACATACTGGAGTTTAGAATAATAGAAAACAGAAAATGTCAGATTATTTTCAACTACTGTGAATACGAGACTAAATTTTAATCCGGTGGACCTTTGAGTTATCCGGAAACCACAGTGCAAATACTACTACGTACGAAAAAAAATCTCAGGTGTCGAAATTCACTCCTGACGTTAAATCATCGAGTGGTTAAATTTTTGTAAAAGAGATTTCCCGGTTTACCATTTATAAAATACGAAATATATAAACGGTTCTTCGTTTGAGTTCTTATAATAAATTCACGAATATATTATTCAGGAGACCACCAACCCCGGACCAAGGCCCAGTCTACGTAAGAGCCCCACCCCGCCTACTCAGAAGACCGTTGGTCGGTGGACTACCCACCCGATATAAGGACGGATTGGTCCATAAACCGTATATCATAGGATCGTGACCACGGATATTTGATCACCTACTCTGGTCCAGGGTCCTGACTATTCGATCTCCCTCCTAAGATTTGACTGCGAACGGAAATCGGGACAGAAATACTATCTTACTCGAAGGGGTTTACCGAGAGTGGTCACAGAAACAGTAGATCCACTCGAGGTCAACGACGGACGGGAGTTCCTTCGAGAGGTTCTAATCGTCCATTCAGCTTGAATCCAAAGAAAGTTTACTGACGAAGACGGGACGCAGAGTCTCATACACTCTAAAACACACACGGGAAATTCTCACCTCAGAGACAAAGGGTGTCGAGAGATCGAGAGGGTTTCCATTCAAGGTGAACGAAAATTTCGATTTACAGACCCCCAAGTAGAAGGTCCAAATTCCAGTACTCAACCTCTCAGACTACACCATGAACCGAGATAAAAAGAAACCCTTCTTTGAGACATTAACATCAATAAGGTAAAAATCCGACGGGTGGACCACCATACCCAGAAATGGTGTAAAGTGTGAGGATCGGTACAACGACGTCAAAGAAAATATAGATAAATCGAGATCTTCTAGAAATAACGATTAGAAGTACAGAAAGAATAATTATCAACGAGATACTTTCACTTTGACAATCAGTGAGTCAGGATAAGTCGAGAAACACTGGGATACCTGACATCGGATGGTCCGAGGGGACAGAAACCCTAAGAAGTCCGTTCTTATGACCTCACCTAATAGTGAAGGAAGAGGTCCCCTAGAAGGTTTGGGTCCCTAGTTGGACGTAGAGAATGAAGAGGACATAACCGTCCACCCAAGAAATGGTGATCCCGGTGGACCCTTCGACTCACCGTACGAAAAAAGAAATGTAACAAATTAGAGATAAAAAAGATGGTATTTTATCATGTTATTATAAACGATTTGTCTCAACAATACTTCAACTCTTACATTTTACGAAGTATATAACTTTTTATAGAAGACTGTTACATTAATAATAGACCTTTAATGTACCCATATACCATCAATGAAAACTAAATGTCAAACTGAAAGTTTAATCTAACATTATGAAAAAAAGGGGAGAGTCGTGGATCAACTAAGGAGTGTGTGTTTTTTTACTTGAGGATTTACAATTTCTATTTCCGATAAATAAATTTCGTTACCTTTATATAGTGATTTTGAGTTAAATTTAAAGTCGTAGATTAAAAAGTTTTTACGTTCAGTGTCCTTCGTCAAAACATGTGTATCTACCTTCACTCGTTGTAATACTAAGACACACTGAAGTGATATTTAAGATCTTAAGATAATAGGGAGAAAGAAAGAAAGATAAGGTTAACGGCTACTGAAAAAAGTATGGAATCAAATACATACTATTTAGTTGAGTATCTTATACAAAACTTCAAATTGAGTTCAGTTTGTGACACTATTATAGAAATAGCCAATATGAGTTTCTAGTGGTGTTCATTTCAAAGTCTGAGGATTTATTTGTGTCCGAAGACTCACAGTTACTACAAACTTTCTTCCGTGTCGGGAAGATCACCGGAGGTTACGGGGTACATAAGGGAAAGATGTGTGGATGGTGGTAGTAGTGGGGGTGATGTGATCGAACCAGAGGATGGTGAGAGAGACCATCAGTAGGTTCAGGTCGGTGAGACTGGAGAAAGTGGTTTAACACACAGTACGGGATAGGAAACGAGACTCACACGAGAGACGGACCCGCCGGAAAGGTTCTATACGTGTGCCGATGAAGTGAGTGACAGAAACTCTGAAACAGGTTTATTGACGGAGAGTTACTTCGAGTACAAGTGAGAGATAAATTTCACCAACGACAACAACAACTAAGTGATTCAACACAGGCGGAGAAACACTGGGGTACCTGACATCGTGTGGTCCGAGGACACAGGAGGTGGTGGAGGACCTCCGACGAGTTCAAGTATAGGTAACTCAACCACCACGAAAAGTTCAAATAGAACATAGAAAAGTTCACGGTTACAGACACTAGGAAGAGGACGAGACAAAAGAGAAGAAGGGTGATGTGAACAGTAGACGATCATTCACGTAAAAATAATAAATAGCAATGAGAGAAGGATACTCTTACATGAGAGACACACCTTAGAAAAAAGACGACACAAATGACGACAGAGGGTTCGTGGTTCTTCTTACTAACCGTACTGAAATAACTTGCCTAATTATTTATTTTGTACCCTTTAAGAAAGTAAATATTCTCCGTAAAACTCAAAGAAACAAAGAACAGTAACTAAAGAAAAGACAGAAATCAAAAAAACAAACAAACAAAACAAAACAGAAATTAAACAACCGAAACAAAATTCCCCATCTAAAAGTATCATGATTTAAATCCTACTTTTATGATTATGTAGCAAGAGAAAAAATCCACAGGATGATGGATAATGACGTCATGAAATGTTACTTTTTTTAATGAGTTTACAGAATCTTTAACTTTAGATATTCCCACGTCTTATGAACAATTCAAATATATCTGAGAAACCCATAGAACTATTAACTTATGAGATTAGTTCTAACGGCCCTCTTTATAGTTATTGGAGTCTATACGTCTACTGCGGTGGGAATACCGTCTTTCACTTCTCCTCGATTTTTCGGAGAACTACTTTCACTTTCTCCTCTCACTTTTACAACCGGATTTCGAGTTGTAAGTCTTTTGGTTCTAGCATCGTAGGCCAGGGTAATAAAGTACCGTTTATCGACCCATTTGTCACCTTTGTCACAGTCTGAAGTAAAAAAACCCGAGGTTTTAGTGACGTCTACCACTAACGTCGGTACTTTAATTTTCTACGAATGAGGAACTTTCTTTTCAATACTCGTTGGATCTATCATATAAGTTTTCGTCTCCGTAATGAAACGGCTGATTCCAGGTAGATCAGTTCCGATACCAAAAAGGACACCAGGACATACCTACACTCTCAACCTGACACTTCTTTCGACTCGTGGCTTCTTAACTACGAAAACTTGACACCATAATCTCTTCTGAGAACTCTCAGGGAACCTGACGTTCCTCTAGGTTGGTCAGGTAAGATTTCCTCTAGTTGGGGCCCTAAAGAAACCTTCCTGACTACGATTTCGACTTCGAGGTCATGAAACCGGTGGAGTACGCTTCTCAACTGAGTAACCTTTTCTGAGACTACGACCCTCCCTAACCCCCGTCCTCCTCTTCCCCTGCTGTCTCCTACTCTACCGACCTACCGTAGTGACTGAACTACCTGCACTCAGACTCACTTGAGGCCCTCTACCACTACCCGTCCTTCCGGACCGTACGACGCCAAGTACCCCAGAGTTTCTCCGCCTGTGCTGACTCGTTGACTTGACTTGACTTGACTTACGTTAATATTTAAAATACACAGTTGAACAGGTCTATCAACCAGTTTATAATAAGACCAACAAAGACACTTCCACCAAAATCTACTCTAATTGTAAATTTCACTATCTGAGGATCACACCTACCTGGAGTAGATTAGTCAAACTTATCTTGTCCGACTAAGATTGGGAATTCTTTCTTAAAGGAATGAACTAACAGAAACTTATGACTGTAACAAAACAAAAAGGAGAGAAACTTTGAGTCTGACTTTGACAGAGAAGAACCCACAGTTCGAACGACCCGAAACTTGAGCTTGATGTGATAACCGAAAGGACCCAGAGGTTGAATGGTTGAGTGGTATCTCGAGGACCCGAGACGGACTGAGTCATTAGTACACTAGGTTAAAAGATATATACTTATTATACATATTATATATATATTATAAACCATATTTATGTGAACACAATTAAGACAAAGATATCTCTTGGAACTGATTATATGGACTAATATAAGTTCTTTGATCTGGAATAGTATTTTCTTATTTGTTACTCTTTTTTATTAAACACAATGTCGGGTACTCTAAATCTAATCTGAATTCATTTTTGGATTAAATGGAACCAGTCGTCAGAGATCTACTTAATTCTCCCTACTAGACCTCTGTTGGAGTCTCATTGTTTTATTATTTATTTAGTTTCATACGATGAGAAACACACAACCAAATCCCTTATCAAGTCACTACCTTCTTACTTAGTACAATGGAACAAACATCAGTACAGGTCTTCTCGGGTAGAGAGGTGGGAGGGTATATTTACTCACGACCTCGAGGATCTTTTCTTTGTCTTCTTTGACTTTATATAGTAAAAAGACGATCTCTCCTCTTACACAGGGATTGACTTCGTAGTGTTAGTGAGATATAACATCTATACTACAGAGTCTCTAATACGAGGTATCAGTACCGATAGTAAACTAAATTTTATTATTTAGGATACCTCTTCTTAAGGTTTATTAAACGTATTCGTAACGGGACTTACTCCACTTCGTATTGAAGGGTGAGGAAATCTCACAGGAGTGTATCTCTGAAAGAAGTCTTCCTTCTACATATTTTCTCCTGTCTTTTATCACAATGTCACCTCTTTGAACTGTTTGTGATAGAGTCGTCTTACTAGTTCCAGTTGTAGTCGTCAGCATTTAGTACGACTGTCATATAAAGGAACCGTCTTACACGACCATAGGAAATGGAGACACCCACAAAAGGGAATTCGGTTATTGGTGTTACATTAGTGATCTTTTATAGTCTGTTTAAAGTTTTATGGAATGATCAAGATGTTTTATGGACTAACTAAGAGGAGGTTTGACAATTTCAGTAGTTTTAGTTTCCTTTAAGATCTACAGTGTCGGGTTCTCTGGATTCCTCTGCACTGTTGGTTTATATTATACCTTAAGACCTACCCTAGGATTTTGTTTTTCCCCCCGTAATGATTTTGATTCATTTCCACTTCTATTATACCTGAAATCAATTATTATTGCATAGTCTCCCGAAGGGTCCACTGCGATCACCATTTTTTGGAACGACAGTTACGTCTTCTGTATCTCTATACTCAAATTTGAAACCAACCCTTCTAGACGATCTCTTCCCGTACCGTTACGTGAGAGCATAAGAACGGACCTCTTAGGATACCTGTCTCTTCGGACCGTCCGATGTCAGTTATCCCAACATTTCTCGACCTGTACTGACTTCACTGAATCATGTATTCGTGTATTATATAGTCTTAACTAAGTAATTATCACTTTTTACATAGTATAATAATTCCCTTTGACCCACACCTCATGTGTTTAGAGTTAACAGAAACCTTGAAAAGACCTTTAGTTTTTTATGACATTTTAATTTTTAAACAACCCTATGTCAAATTCTACTCCCGTATCCTCGAGTCTGGTGGACTGGACGAAAAACTCTTTAGACATACGTCCAGTCCTTTGTTGTCAGTCTTGACCTGTACCTTGTTGTCTGACCAAGGTTTATCCTTTTCCTCATACAATTCCGACATACAACAGTGGGACGAATAATTGAATATACTTCTCATGTAGTACTCTTTGAGACCCAACCTACTTCGTGTTCGATCTTAATTCTAACGACCCTCTTTAGAGTTATTGGAGTCTATACGTCTACTATGGTAGGAATACCGTCTTTCACTTCTTCTTGATTTCTCGGAGAACTACTTTCACTTTCTCCTCTCACTTTTTCAACCGAATTTTGAGTTGTAAGTCTTTTACTTCTAGTACCGTAGACCAGGGTAGTGAAGTACCGCTTCTCTACCCTTGACACCTTTGTCACTGTCTGAAATAAAACCCTCCGAGGTTTCCGTGACGTCTACCACTAACGTCGGTACTTTAATTTTCTACGAATGAGGAACCTTCTTTTCAATACTGGTTGGATCCGTGATATAATTTTTCGTCTCTGCAATGAAACAGTTGTTTCTAGGCAGATCGATTCCGATACGAAAAAGGTCATGAGTACATACCTACACTCTCAACCTGACACTTCTTTCGACTCGGGGCTTCTTGACTACCAAACTTGACACCACAACCTCTTCTGAGAACTCTCAGGGAACCTGACGTTCCTCTAGGTTGGTCAGGTAAGATTTCCTCTATTCAGGACTGACAAGTAACCTTCCTGACTACAACTTCGACTTTGAGGTTATGAAACCGGTGGACTACGTTTCACGATTGAGTAAACTTTTCTGGGACTACGACCCTTTCTAACTTTCGACCTCTTCTTCCCCTACTGTCTCCTACTCTACCAACCTACCGTAGTGGCTGAGTTACCTGTACTCAAACTCATTTGAGGTACTCAACCACTACCTGTCCCTCCGGACCACACGATGTCAGGTATCCCAACGTTTCTCAGTCTGTGCTGACTCGCTGACTTGAGTTGAGTTGAGTTGACTATCCTCGACTGGAGGACTCGAGTGGAGGAGGGTGTCTGAATAGTTTGTCGTTGTTGTATATCTTGTTAAAAGAGACTTTTTGGGACTTCGGATCGTCTTGTCGAGAATGTGTTGTTCTCTCTGTTTTCCTTTATTTTTCGATGTGGTACTACCTATTCTCCCCGTCTCTGTACAAAAACGGTACTGGGGATGGGGACTACGTCTTTGGTTTTCACCTTTTTTATAGTATTTGTGTATTGGGGAGCTCTTCGTTTCCGAAACTCGGTGTGTAATCCACAATGTCGGATATCCTACACCCGAGTTTTCCGTTCGGGGACTTTACTAACCGAAACTTCTGGTAGACCCTCTCGACCTCCCGATGTCCTTTTGTTCTGAGACGAGACCTCCCCAGTGTGTGTATGAATAAACGAGGTTCAGGGTAACGTCTGTCCGATCCAACTCTTCGTGGAGACGGTCCACACTCTCTCTAAACAACTAATCAAACCGACCCTTATAGGTGACCTCTTCCCTTACCGATTGGTGAGATCATAAGAGCGGACCTCTTAAGGTACCTGTCTTCTCGGACTGTCTGATGTCAGGTATCCCAGCGTTTCTCAACCTGTACTGACTTGTTGATTGTGTAACAGAATCTTACATATGGTTCCCCGTCACTAAACAACCCCTAGAGAGGTCCGTGTCTCTGTTGCGACCCGTGGTGAAAAAGAATAAGAGAAGGGGTAGACAGAATGATTGGACCACCTCTGTTCGTGGTAAAAACGTGGGAGTCAGATAAGGGGTGGGGTCACAAGGGGACCCCGGGGTGGCGTGGTCTGGACCGTACGTCCGAGTAAGGAGGTGGTGCCGAGAACGTAGTGGTCTAGGTCTTTAACGTCTTCCACCTACGTTCTGGGGGACCGGTGTACGTGTACCTATAAGTACATGGACCACGGGTCTCCCCCGAACGTAAAGGGACGGGGGTCTCGACTTTTTAAATCTCTTCATCCTAAACCGGTTGATGGTTGGGGCCCCGTCATGATATATCGACTAACCCAAACAACCTATGGATCCCACTGAACAACCTGAATATTTGCACGAGAACCTTGTCTTGAGTAATCATAAATCCCCTGAATGATATACATCTGACTGACTGAATGAATGATATACATCCCGAAAGGACCACCGAGTCTCCAATTTCACAGACGGACGTTACGTCTTCTGGACCCAAACTAGGGACCCAACCCTTCTAGGGGACCTCTTCCTTTACCGTTAGGTGAGGTCATAAGAACGGACCTCTTAGGGTACCTACCTCCTCGGACCACCCGATGTCAGGTGTTCCAGCGGTTTTCAGTCGGTGCTGACTCGCTGAAGTGAAGTGAAGTGATATACATCTTTGTTTATCTCTTTCAGTCCGTTTTACTCCTCTCTCTCCTTGTATGAGGTTTACTTTCTTATTCTGTTTTGAAGTCTTTGTTTATAATTACTTTACCTCTATTTGTCAGATGTAGGGAGAGAAGAATGGGGACGAGAGAACAGAAATATTGAAGAACTATAGTCTGAACAGACTCGAAATTCGTCTGTGTAGGAAAATGGATATCTCTGGGGTTTAGGTGAAAGTCAAAATTCGTCCTAATTCAAAAACATCAAGTCGTTAGAAAACTATCCTTCTCTCTATAAGTAAAAGTAGTTAAATCTTTGAGTCCTAAGAGAATCTTGGGAAAAGTCAATCGAGTCTACACCCTGGGTAAGACAAGGTAAGACGTGTAGTGAAGTATGATCCGACTCTCGAGAAATAAGCTACTCCTGAGAGAAGTTAAGGAAGGGTTACACGAGAATAATATAAAGACTAAAAGAGTATCTGTTGGAAGTAGTCTCCTATTATCGTCTTTTACAGAACGAAGAATAGGACGAACTTATACAGACTCACTTCAACGAGTCATACAGGCTGAGAAAGGCTGGGGTACCTGACATCGGATTGTTCCAAGGAGGTAGGTACCCTAAAAGGTCCATTCTTATGAACTCACCCAACGGTAAAGGAAGAGGTCCTCTAGAAGGACTGGGTCCCTAACTTGGACGTAACATCCGTCTGTGAAATGGTAGACTCGGTGGTCCCTTCTAGGACTTATACAGATGATTCAGTATTTATTAATTACGAGAAAAATTTCTCAGGTCCACTTTTTTATAAAATCTCACTCTCTCTTTTTTTCTTTTCCTTCCGTCCTTTTTTATTTCTTTTATCCACCTAAGGGACCTATCTCTAAACGTTTATATTTGAAAACCTTATCTTGATTATAATGAGTATGTTCAAGTCAAGTCAAGTCAAGTCAGTGTGTCGACACAGACTGAGAAACACTAGGGTACCTGACGTCGTACGGTCCGGAGGAACAGGTAATGGTTGAGGACCTCAAATGAGTTTGAGTACAGGTAACTCAACCACTACGGTAGGTCGGTAGAGTAGGAGACAACAGAGGAAGAGGAGGGTGGAAGTCAGAAAGGAGTTTAGTCCCAGAAAAGTTTACTCGGTCGAAAGACGTAGTCCACCGGTTTCATAACCTCAAAGGAGAAGTTGTAGTCAGGAAGGCTACTTGTGAGTCCTGACTAGAGGAAATCTTACCTGACCAACCTAGAGGAACGTCAGGTTCCCTGAGAGTTCTCAGAAGAGGTTGTGGTATCGAGTTTTCGTAGTTAAGAAACCGTAAGTCGAAAGAAGTGTCAAGTTGAGAGTGTAGGTATGCACTGGTAACCTTTTTGGTATCGGAACTGATCTATCTGGAAACAACCGTTTTATTACAGAGACGAAAACTTATACGATAGATCCAACCAGTATGAAAGGAAGGTTCCTCATTCGTAGAAAATTAAAGTACCGACGTTAGCGGTAGACGTCACTAAAACCTCGGGTCTTTTTATTTCAGACTGTGACACAGGTGACAAAGGGGTAGATAAAGGGTAGTTCACTACCCTGGTCTAGGATACTAGAAACAAAAGACTTACAACTCGAAATTCGGTTGAGAAAGTGAGAGGAGAAAGTAAAAGTAGTTCTCCGAAAAATCAAGGAGAAGTTAAAGACGGTATTCCCACCATAGTAGACGTATAGACTCCAATAACTATAAAGAGGGTCTTTAGAACTAAGGTGGAATACGGAGTAGGTTGGGTCGTAAAGAGTACTACATGAGACGTATGTTCAATTATTCGTCCCACTGTTATATGTCGGAACTGTATGAGGAAAGGACTAAACCTTGGTCAGACAAGAAGAGACAGGTCAAGACTGACAACGAAGGACTGGACGTATGTCCGAAGAGTTCTCCATCGAGTCCACCAGACCATAAGGGTAGAGAAAGTCTTAAAAGGTGTCAAACAACACTAAGTGTGTCAGTTTCCGAAGCCGTATCAGTTATTTCGTCTTCATCTATAAAAAGACCTTAAGAGAACGAAAAAACTACTAGGTTACCCACAACCGTTAAACTAGAACCAAGGAGACGGAAAAGATTTATGTCGAACTTGTACACCTTCAAGTACCAAGTTCATGACAACTTCGGACCGAACCTCTTAAAACTCGTAATGAAATGATCAAACACTCTACTGACGTTAACACGCCATCAAACTCGTAAGAAACCATAACGGAAAGCAGCCATAACCTTACTTTTGACTGGAAAAGGTCAGGACACCGGTGACGACTCACGAGGTTTAAACGAGCGTATAACTCACGTCGTGAAAGTGTCGTAGTAGAAAATCCTGAACCTTATTGAGTTGACCTTAAGGTAGTCGAGGTGATTGAAACAAGCATCACTACGAAGGATTCCGGGTGAACTGAAGTGTAAGGTCCTACACACAGAGATCCACTGACTAGTGTGGTAGCACTAATAGACCCAACACTACTAGAAAAGACAAATCAAGAAGAGACATAAAAACGGTGGAGAAGAATCAGAAAACGAAGACAATCTAGGTATGGTAAAGACAGGAAATAGTTCAGGTAGAAACGTATTTTACAAGGGAACTATAGAGATTAAAAGAACTTCTCTTGAGAACAGAAAGGGTAAGATAACAAAGGGAGACAAAGAAACGTGACTGGTGACTCCTTCCAAAGAATAGAGAGGAACAATAAGAAACCTTGAGACGTAAGTTTACCATATAGAAAGGAAAAGAGGAAACAAAAAGTGAAAAGTGTCGACAAACATTCGGGAGGAGTCTGTCGTCAAAACGGAAAAACGTAAACAAAAAGAAATCCTACCAGAACTAGGGACAGAGGACATGTTACAGTGTTTGGAGATAAGTATCAAGAAGTCCGAGAGACAGATATTCTAGATCAGGGAATTTAGATAAAGAGTGAACATAACATATTAGTATTCCCTAAACTAAATCCAGTATGGACTTACCAGATCTCCAAAAAGAGATGAAAGAAGTTAAGTTCAGACTTAAACCGTTATTCCTCAAGTACTAGACTCGGTGTCAGTCGAGGGCCAGAACAAAAACGACTGACATATCTCGAAGAAACCGACGTTACTTATATTAGTCAGACTAAAACCCTAACTGGTAGACTACTACAAGTACACATATCAGAAGAGAACACAAAAACCTTCTCCCACAAACGATACTGGTCACGTAAGAGAACCGTTTTGAGATATCGGAAACGGGACAAAGTAAGGCATGAGGTTCCCGTTTAAACGGACAATGGGTCCACAAAGAACTGAAGGATGAAAACGTAAGGTCAGGGGATATTACTTTTACTGTAGGAAAAACACACAATCAAGATCTTCCCGAACATCAGAAGTGTCTTGGCAAGTTGAAGTCGAAGAAGTCGTAGTGACCAACCCCGTATCTGGAATTATAATTTACCAAACGGAACCTTTACTTATCTTTAGTAAGACAGTAAAAACTCTAACGTAGGTTCATGACGTAAATCCTGAGAAAGCAAATGATACTACCGATGAGGTAAAGAAGATCCCCTAAGAACGGGTGTCATCATTATCTATATTACCAGTAGACTCAATTTAAATGGATAAGGTCAGGTAAAATCAAGTGACTAAGGATCTTACAACCACAAGTGAGAACGATAGAGGACAAACTGGTGAAGGTTAAACGAAACTAAGTACCTGGATTGTTAGGTCCAAACATACGTTGTAACGAGAAATATCGTAACCTGGAAAGAAGATAGTGGTCAGTGTAGTGTTGACTCGTAACAAAAACGAAACCTAGGGAGAGAGGTAAGAAAGACCTCAATAAAGAGGTGACTAGGGGACATCGTATAACCCGGGGATGGTTGGACCCCTCAAGTAGAAAGTCACAGGGTAGAAAAACGGAAAAGTGTGACAAGTACCCCAAGAGTTCCGTTCTTATGACTCCACCAAACGGTAAGGAAAGAGGTTACCTGGTGTAAAACACTCTTGAAAAGTGGTACCGGGTACACAGAACCCATCCTGGGATCTTTCTTAGACGAGTAGTAAACTTGACGTCGGTCCAAACAGAGGACGTTTCCGGTAAGTGGAAGACCCTAGACGGACGGAGTTATGGTACGGAAGGACCACCAGAAGGGAGAGAAGAAAATCCCTCGTTCCTTCCACTTCTTCGGGGAATGAGACTTCACGACCCAAGAAAGGTAAGAACCTGGTACAAACCTGTCAGACCCCAAGAGATTTTGGTTGCGTTTTGAAATACTAACTCTTGATACCCACTTTTATGAACAAAAAGTAAAATACTAGTGGTTAAGTCTCCTAACAACAGGTCAACGATTCAGTACAGACTGGGAAACACTGGGGTCCCGGAGGGACAGGGAGTGATAGACGACCTCAAACGAGTTTGAGTACAGGTAACTTAACTACTAAGATAGGTTAGTAGATTAGGAGGCGACGGGAGAAGGAAAACGGAAGTTAGAAAGGGTCGGAGTCCTAGAAAAGGTTACTAACAATCACACACACACACACACACACACACACACACACACATGTAAAGGACCTTCTAAGAGAATTCAAGGAAACAAAGAACCTTCGTGAAGATCGAACCTTATCACAAAGACGAAAGTTCCTTTTACCATCTCCCTTCTTCGTCCCCACGTTATAAAAATATGTTATTAAAGTAAAATATGACCCCTTTGAAGAATCTAAAAGGTGTCAAAAACAGGGACTTTTTTTAAATATCCCAGTACTACCTCCATGTAATACATGAGAGTCTTACCGACTTCATACTCACAAATTCAACACTATGAAACTTCTACTCTTAGACCTTATCAGACGCGACTATAAATGTAACTAAGACAGAGTCTTAACACTTCCGTACAATTCTTACAAAATTTTACTGTTAATATTATCGAACCAGAATCCCATTTTACTTGATATACAATTACTCTTACTCGAAAATTAAAGAAAGGGAAGTCTTTCTGTAGTGTACTTTAAATTACTGGTTGAATAGACCTAATAAGGAAAATGAAAAGTGGAATCTTTTTAGGAGAATTGATATTATTGAAAGTCCCATGAATATTTAGTGAAATATGAGTTCTCCCTTTTCTAGACCATTATTTTATGGTCATAAAGAAAAGTCAAAAACTCCAGAAACTTAAGCGGAAACCTTTTTTTAGGGGAAAGTCACGACTGGTCGAAACAGGAACGAGTCGAGGATAGAAGATTTCGTAGTATAACTTTCTATTACTTTAACCAATCTATTCTTGTATGGAAGAACCACGTGACGACATAGACTAAAAGACAACACAGACAAACGTATCATTAACGTGACTTCGATATGTCATGTCTGTAAATTTTAGTAACGATCATGGTTTCCTTTTCTGAAACCTTGAAAAGGAAGATAAAATTCGTCCTTGTAATTATCTTTCTTTATAATCAGATGAATAGTGGTACAGATGAATGTGCAGTGTATGGAAGGAATTAAAATTATTCAATTTTCGAATAAATTGTTTCTTCTGTCTAACGAGTACTCTGTAGAATACCTCGACACTACTGTACAATTCAGTAAGTCCAGAAACAAATCTCACTCTACGAAAATCTACGAGTTTATGATTGTTAAGACGTCTTACGAAGGTAGTGAGTTCGTAGTGAATAATTAATGGTTGACGTGTAACTGTCGAGATACTGTACGACATCTGTCTGTGATTTCTTTTTCTATACCTGAGATGAAAATTCTTAAAAGGACGGGTGGATTCCTTCATTCAATCCCTATACACCTATACTGAATTGTTAAAAGTGTTTACTGATTCACCCTTTACGACATGGTGTATAGTCGACTTACTAGAACTCCGGGCAACTAATACGACTTGTAGTCAGAAGAAACAAATACCTTACCTCTAATTTACTTATCTACAAACATTTCTACAGACGTCTTTTAATAAAATGTTTGTCTTATTGTAACATGTTTTCAACTAACAGTCCCACACGTGAATTCTCATACTCCATCTCCTTTACTATTGACACACAATTGGTACTATCCGTTAGAGGACGAGAATCTTAATGGACCCCAATCCTGTAATCTCTCCGAAAGAACCATTGAGTCGGTTATTTGTTAGGTGGACGTTACGTCCTCTGGGGTAAAGCTAAGGTCCCAACCCTTCAAGGGGACCTCTTCCCTATCCGATGGGTGAGGTCATAAGAACCCGAAGGGACCACTGAGTCTACCATTTCTTAGACGGACGTTAAACCCTCTGGACCCAAGTCAGAGACCCAACCCTTCTAGGGGACCTCCTCCCGTACCGTTGGGTGAGTTCATAAGAACGGACCTCTTAGGGGTACCTGTCTCCTCCGACCACCCGATGTCAGGTACACCAGTGTTTCTCAGTCTGTATTGATTCGTGATTCGTGTCGTGTCCTGTAATCGCTAGTACGGCAAGGTCAGGACGACCTTTGGTCCGACGAGTTTGTTAACACGTAGTCCGGTACCTAGTAAACCAATAAACTCAACTAAATTTTCACTTAAACCGTGTTGACTTTATTAATCTACATATTATTATACCCACCTAGATCTTCCATAATACGATTCACTTTATTCAGTCTCTTTCTGTTTATGACATAATAGAATGAATATACATCTGAGGTTTTTTGTTTTACTTGTTTGTTTTGTTTTACTTTTGTCTGAGTATCTATGTCTATTGTTTGACCACGGACGGTCTCCCATCGTTCATTTCATTCACTCACTTTATCCATTTCCCCTAATTCTCCATGTTTTGAAGTCTAGATATTACAGTGTCTCTACTTAGTATCTCGTATTCCTTATACCAGTTAATATAACATTAATGAAAAATACCCCTGTCTACCAATGATTTCCACGACACCACTAGTAAAGTATTACATACGTTTACAGTTTAGTGGTACATTATGTGGACTTTGATTGGATTATAACATACTGTTAATATAAAGTCACTTTTTTCCCCCCTAGGTAAATACTCGAGAAAATTTCATAAAAAACCTACACTTGTTAAAAATTTTCAGAAACAACTTAAACAATGTTATAACGAAAACAAAGTATAAAGCAAACAATCAAAAATCCGGTGTTCTGTATACCCTAAAATCGAAGGACTGGTTCCTACCTTGGGTTTCGGGGATGTAACTTTTCCACTTCAGGATTGGAGACCTGGTGGTCCCTTTATAGACTTTAATAAAAAACATTGTACAGTAAAATGAGTCACCTTTAAAAATATCTCATGACCAGACATTTTTCGTAAACCCAATATCTTTAAGACTGAGTAGATTGTCCATCCTTGAAATTCCTAAACTTTTTCCTAACATCATCTCGGACTTCAGTCCGTTCAACTAAGGAGGTCAAGGTAAGAAGAAAGAGTTCTAACGAAACCGATATTTAACGTTTATCTTGATGGAATACTGGGTCGTTAGGGTGACGACCCGTATGTGTGGCTCCTTTGGTCTTAACTTTCTCTGTGTACATGGGGTTACAAGTAGCGTCGTGACAAATATTATCGGTCCTGTACCTTTGTTGGATCTACAGGTAGTCGTCTACTTACCTATTCTTTCGACACCATGTATATGTGTTACCTCATAATGAGTCGGCAATTTTTCTTAAGTAAACTTAGTCAAGACTACTCTACCTACTTTGACCTCGGCTAATATGTCTCACTTCATTCGGTCTTTCTTTTTGTGGTTATGTCATATGATTGTGTATATATACCTTAAATCCTTCTACCGTTACTGCTGGGACATACGTTCTGTCCCTTTCTCTGTGTCTACACATATTACCTGAAAACCTGAGTCTCCCTCTCCCTCTCCCACCCTACTAAACCCTCTTACTGTAAGATTGTACATATGATAGTACATTCTTAACTTAGCGGTCAGATACAGACTACGTCCTATGTCGTACGAACCTCGACCACGTACCCCTACTGGGTCTCTCTACAATACCCCTCCCTCCACCCTCCCCCCAAGTACAAACCCTTGCGCACATTCTTAATTTCTAAAATTTTAAATTTTTTTTATTTTTTATTTTTTATTTTGTAAAATTTAGAATTTTTTTTTTTTTTTTTCCTAACACACCTGAACGAAAGGTAAGTCAACTCACTGAAAGTTTAAATCACAAAATATGGTATGTCGGTACTTAGTGAAGAATCGGTATTCTCATTAATCATTACTTTAAGCAAATGAATGACATCAAAACTCTGACCCCTTCGACCTTCACCCCGTTGTACAAAAGAGGAAAGTATCCACGGAAGGACTCAAGAGTCTTGATTAAGACCTATATTGTTAGTTACGACGGTGTAAAAGTTAAAAAGGGGAAGAAAATTTCTTGAGACTCGAGCCACACCCCCGTCATTTACTTAAGTGTCGTTACTCTGTTGGTTTTTCCTAACAAGTACTCGTAAGTTTACACTTAAATTACACTTACATCCGAAGTCGAATATATCCGACGTTTTGAGATAGTCGTCTCGACAAAATCACCTAGAGTAATGTGAACCACACGACAATCTCAACTACTATCAGGAAACGGAAACCGGTACTGAACCTCCCTCTGCAAATACATAGACGACGAAGACCACTGTGTAGGATCTACTAAAAGACTACTGAGTAAAGTCAATGAAAGAAGAAAAATAACTATTGTTTATTATTATTCTGAGGAGGGTTCATATAAATGTAAAATTATCCTCTACGATATTACCCGAAGTCCTAAGTTTTTGTTCGTGGGTTTTATCGTTTCCTACTCACTTCGTCGACGATTAAACGGTCTTCCTGAAAAGACTGAGAGAGGTAGTGGAGGTACTTTAAAGAGTTACAGCGTATCTTCAGTGAATAAGACAGTTAAATTCTCGACTGATGAAACTACCCGAGGGGAAAGTCGACGTGTCAGGAAATTACACCTACCGTCTCAAACAAAAGAAAGAAAAAAGACGGGACGACTATCTCGTAGTGTCTTTAGTTTCTTCACCTTAAGTTATCATCCCTAAGTCTGGATCCTGTTTGGGGTACACGAATTAAAAAACTGCTAGTCAGTCATTAAATAGTTTAACGGTTTCTAACAGAACACAATAGACGGAACACATTTTGTCCGACTCTTGTTTTATCGGAAATAAAGGTCTAGAAACGTGAACATCTTAAATGATTTGTCAGGAAGTTTGTAATATTTGTCCTTGAACATATACTAATCTTAAATATTTTAAGATATGTAAACTGAGGAAAGAAGAAGGAATCGGACCCGTATGTTCAATTTATTGTCGTCTATTCTATAGTTGTACTACTTTATCGTTGTAGTAACTAATTCTACAGAGACAACCCTCTTTTCTGTGTTTTTATAAAGACCGGTTTTGATAATAAATTAGATAACGATTTGTAATCCACAGAAGAGTGAAACCGAAATTTATAAACTAAATCTCTTAGTCTTATGATAAGTCGACAAATTCAGTCCCGGTCGTTTGGGGTAATTTTGTTTATGGTAGAAGTGAGGGACCGGTCCTGGGGTCCAACCCTAAATAGGGACACATCCTCATCTACTAAACACAACAATGGATGACGACGTATTGTATAATGAGGTTTTAAGTTATCAAATTTTGTACGAGTTAATAATAGAGTGATAGAGACAAACAGTCATTAGACCTATATCGATTAGTCTAGGAGACGAGTCCTGGAAGGTGTCTGACGACAGTTCTACGACGATACTTGAACCCACACGTTTATAGACTCGATATCTCACCTACTTTCTCTTTCTAAGTCAAAAGAGACTAGCTTCTAGAACTGATCCTCTTTGACCTCCGTCCGATTACTCTTCGTTCATCGGGATATACTAAGTAATCACCTCACATAAACCCAAAGAGACCAACTAACAATCAACCTTCATCCCCTTTTTTAATCCTCTTTCTTTCACTTTCAGTCAGTCAGTACAGGTTGAGAAACGTTGGGGTACCCGATATTTCTGGTACCTTAAGAGGTCCGATCTTATATCCTCACCCATCGGAAAGGGAAGAGGTCCTCTAGAAGGGTTTGGTCCCTAACTTGGATCCAGAAGACGTAACGTCTACCTAAGAAATGGTCGACTCGGTGTTCCCTTTGGGTTCTTATGACCTCACCCATCGGACAAGAAAGAGGTCACCTAGAAGAGTTGGGTCCTTAACTTGGTCTCAGAGGACGTAACGTCCGTCTAAGAAATGGTTGACTCGATAGTCCTTTTGGTTGTTTTCAAATCCTCTTCGACAGACAAAAACTAGTTCAGGACCAGTGAACCCTAGTTCACGATGTCTCGAACACTAGACCGAAGGACTTGACCGGCGATGTCTAAAGTCCAACCGAAGTCGACGACCAACGACGAGTAAAACCCAATCTCACACCCGTGACAGACCAACATATAGGTCAGAAAGTCGTATTCCTCACCCCTTCCAACATTATTTATTTCTGACTAGGATTCATCGTCACCGACTCATAGACCAATCCTGTATCTACGATTTCGACAATGATGTTTTAGGTAAACGATTACGGATTTTAAAAAAATTACAACTCGAGACACAATCTTAAGTTCGATTAATCGAAACTCTGTTAATAAACGAAACTTGGTATTTGAAATACGAATAAATTAACAGTGTCGAAAAACAAGTTTAATTTCCGGATAGAACCGTGGATGTATATATTTAAGTCAAGTCAGCGAGTCAACACAGACTGAGAAACACTGGGGTACTTAGCGTCGTACGGTCCGGAGGGACAAGTAGTGGTAGAGGGCCTCAAGTGAGTCTAAGTGCAGGTAGTTCAGTCACTACGGTAGGTCGGTAGAGTAGGAACCAGTAGGGGAAGAAGAAGACGGGCGTTAGGGAGGGTCGTAGTCTCAGAAAAGGTTACTCAGTTGAGAAGCGTAGCCCACCGGTTTCATGACCTCGAAGTCGAAATCGTAGTAAGGAAGGTTTCTTTAGGGTCCCGACTAGAGGAAGTCTTACCTGACCAACCTAGAGGAACGTCAGGTTCCCTGAGAGTT
The DNA here is from genome assembly GCA_006410555.1 of Capra ibex. Classification (NCBI taxonomy): domain Eukaryota; kingdom Metazoa; phylum Chordata; class Mammalia; order Artiodactyla; family Bovidae; genus Capra; species Capra ibex. The sequence continues at coordinate 23,402,093 of SJYO01000647.1, forward strand.
CTCAGAAGAGGTTGTGGTGTCAAGTTTGCGTAGTTAAGAAGCCGCGAGTCGGAAGAAGTGTCAGGTTGAGAGTGTAGGTATGTACTGGTGACCTTTTTGGTATCGGAACTGATCCACCTGGAATCAGCCGTTTCATTACAGAGACGCAAACTTATACGATAGATCCAACCAGTATTGAAAAGAAGGTTCCTCATTCACAGAAAATTAAAGTACCGACGTCAGTGGTACACGTCACTAAAACCTCGGGGGGTTTTATTTCAGACTGTGACAAAGGTGACAAAGGGGTAGATAAAGGGTACTTCATTACCCTGGCCTACGGTGCTAGAAGCAAAAGACTTACAATTCGGTTGAAAAAGCGAGAGGAGAAAGTGAAAGTAGTTCTTCGAAAAATCGAGGAGAAGTGAAAGACGGTATTCCCACCACAATAGACGTATAGACTCCAATAACTATAAAGAGGGATGAATATAGTGTTCGTGTGTAAATGTATAACGTGGGTACGAGTGGTTGACACTAGAATAAAAATGGGTGAGTAATTATTAGTATTTAAATGTACCTATTACACTTGTAACTTATTTTTATAGATAGATTCCAAAGTTCACGATGAAAGTTACAAATTGTAAAGATTCAGGATTAAATAAAATCTTTTTCTTCTCTTACCTATTAAGGACATGATGTAGTCAGACTCGGTGTTTTATTGTTATTTTGTAATAATAAGAGGAATAAAGTCAGTAGTGTTAACCCCACCCCCTCAAGTCGTCACCATTGTTTTGAGGTTTAGACAAGTGTTTCAGAGGTCTTTAAGTGAAATTCAACTTATGTAAGGGAGGTCAACGAAGATCTTAAGAGGTGGAAGAAAGAGGATGAGAACTACGACCGAAATACCTTATGGTAGGAGAATAAAATACTTTCGAAAGGTTTCATTCAAACGAAAAAGGAGACCGAGGATGTCTCTAAAGTCTCTTTTCTCGTAATATTTAAAAGTGACGTCCGAGGAGAGGAATCCTGGGTCCGTACTTAGGGTCTCCTGAACCTTGTACATCCGTTAATCTCATTGTGTGAGACACTTCAAGATTTTTCCTTTAGTTCCTTTCCGAGCTTTTCGTCGAATAACCTCAGAACCGTCTTGTAGAACACCAGGAGGGTCTTGTGCTCTCCTACCCCCGGACTTTCCTCAGTGGGACTGCAGTAGCGGGTAGTGGAGAGATAGGGGGACCCTCTCAGTACTCTGTCAAAGGGTAACGGAACGCTGAAAACTACTACCCACCCCGAAAGACGGACGTAGGGGGTCTGACCTGAAGAGTCGATGTCAGACTTTAACCGAGGACCCTTCACTATGTAGGGTGTCGGACGGAACGTCAGTAACCCGAGGAAAACAAAGCACAACAGGAACACCCACACACCCTTGTTCCCTCGACTACGAAAACCGATAAGAAGGAAAATGACAGACACAATTAGTATTTGAGAAAATTAGATTTTCACTGGGTAACATAAAATGATTGGCTTAGTCAGTCAGGTCCCGGAACCGGAACGGAAAGGAACACACACGAACCGTTTACCGTCGGGGTCCGGATATGACTCGATGAACCGTTGTCTGCACGTCTTTGTCATCGGGGTGTCTCCAGTGTTGAAGGATATCTGGAGAGGTGTTCAAAGGACCAGTACCAGGGTGAACCCTCTGACTTTCAGAAATCAAAGAGTCTTAAAGGGACGTTCGAAATTTAACAAGTGACGTTAACAAGTGAAAGCCATTCCGATCAATCAGAATGGAAACGAAACTAGAAGGTTAAGACAGTCTTAAGACCCCTGAATATATAGTGATAGAGTAGGATCTGAGGACATTATAGATGAATGACATTATTTAGGGAATTAGGGTGTTGGGAGGATCATCTAGAAAGGACTGACTTAGAACTAACTACTTTAGTCTAAAAGAAAGTTTCGAACGTGACTTTATCTTTTGAAGTTTTTTCTCCTAAAGTTTATACAATTATGTGTCCTTTAGATAACAAATCTCCCCCTTTAAACGTTAGTCCAGTCGAGACTCGTGAAAAGTGTATAAAAGAAGGGTGTTTCAAATTATTTTAAGTTTAGAGACCTAACACTCAAACTTTAACAAGTTCAAGAACGGAGAGTAAGATTAATTCAAAAGGGAAACTACAGTGAACCAATAGAAACAGAAAGGAAAAAAGAAAAAATTCATCGAGATTTTATGTCTCTCACCTTGTCTGAATGACGATTTTATGTTAATCAACTACTTTCAATTTTTTTTTAACACCCTTACTAATCTGATACTCCTAATTTATAGATGAAAATAATTTATTTTAAAAGAAGACTATATTTCTGTTAATGAGTATAGAATCGCCTTTTGTGTATATGGTCAACTTGAAACTTTAGGAAAGACCGGAATATTACGTTGTAGTAACTGTATAGTACGAAAAGAATTTTGACATATGAACATAATTATGTAACATTTTATTGGAAGTGTACAGAAAAAAAGTTAATTAGAAACACTAAATATATTCCCCTTATAACAATAAGAATAAAACATTCACTTTCATGGGTTACAGTTATCACTGAAAATGATGTGACACCCGTACCACTCCATAGTCCCTTTTACGTCTCAAAAATTCTACATGCATGTCATGTTTTTCGGAGTCCCGGAGGGAGCACCGAGTCACCCACTTCTTAGGTCGACGTTACGTTCTCTACGTCCTTTACGTTCAAGTTAGAAACCTAATCTTTCTAGAGGACATCCACCCGTACCGTTGGGTGAGGTCATAAGAACGGATCTCTTAGAGTACCTGTCTCTTCGGACCACCCGATGTCAGGTATCCCAACGGTTCTCAGTCTGTACTGACTCACTGATTCGTATCGTATCGTATATGTGTATATGTGTGTCATTCAAAGTACCATTGGTGTGTGTTTTTTATACATGTCTTATGTGTGCTTTATTCTTCTCTTTCCTTAGTTTTATATAGTGATGTTTTTTTTTAGTCACTTTATGTTTCCTTCTATTTTCACTCCTTTTTCCTAGTTTTCCTGATGTTATCTGTCTTTTGCAAATTATTTACCGTTATCATTCAAGAAGGGATAGTTATTAATGAAAATAACCGCCCCGACCCCAACCCGTTTTACCTATTTCCATCAGTTTAGTTTACACTATATCTTCTCAATGTATGTGTAAATGTTAAAATACCATATTTCAAACTTAAACAAACTTTTTCCATTCGAAAAAATCATAAACTTTTATTTAATTACATAAGATGGGTATAAATATCTCACTCCCTCTTTTTGTTGTACTACCAATATCTATGTTTTTTCAAAACTATATTACATTCTGTCTAAACATGAGTTTTGAGAGTTGATAGTTACTTATGTTGAAAGAATTAAGTCACGTTCATAGATGTTTTATGGATGTCATTTATAGTGTCAATTACGTCTTTATAACTTTCGTAAAGGGGTTTATAATCTTCACTCCACCCGTCACCGTTGGGTGAGGTCATAAGAACGGACCTCTTAGGGGTACCTGTCTCCTCGGACCGCCCGATGTCAGGTATCCTAGCTTTACTCAACCTGTACTGACTCACTGGTCCGTGTCGTGCTCTTACAGACGATGGTACTAAAGGAAAGATGAAACATGAATTTCAGAATCCTGTTAATCTCTTCTTTCTTTCTTTTAGTATTCCAAACCCTCTCTTTTTATTTTGATAATACATATATCAACTATGATAACATGAACATCTTATGGGTTTTCTTAGTATTCCATAATTTTTATTATTGACTTAAATCATTTTTTTTTTTTTGGGTGACCTATATCTTAGTTATACGTTTAGATAACGTAAAAATATCTTTATTAGATCGTTTTCTTTAGTGATCCTTCCGTTTAAAAAATTTACTGTCATAAATATTATCGAGGTCGTTGTAGATCCTTTTTATAATAATATTCTTCGTATTTTAGAGATGTGACTTACAATATTTTTACGTTACCTAAGTTTCGTTAGTGTTAGTTTTAGAACCATATACTAAATCAGAGTTTTAACTGTTCTAAGATTTTATATCTTTGTATACGTTTACCGATGAACATCTCGGTTCTGTTTGAACTTTTTTCTCGTTTCAAGTTCTTAAGTACGATGATCAGTACAAGTAGAATCTCGTTTTCGCAACGTGATGTTCTTTATAAAAAAAAGAAAAAAAACATTTTTGGAATGAGGACTTTTGGAGAAAGACTCTGAACTCTAGGTGACCACTCAAATTTCTCTCCGTATCTTTAGTCACTTACTGTTAAAGTATTAAGTTAATTATAATGTGAAACTGGTCGCTTTCCCCTCTTACTTCCGGTACACCTCCTTCCTCTCTTAGTGAAGTCCCCTTCCTTACCGTCTTTCATTGTCTACATCGTTGGTTTCTCATTATTCTTTCACAGAAATAGAAAAACTCCTTCGGCCCAACCTCTCATCTTTATTCACCCTTAAAAAATCATTAAACTTTACCTACCAAAAAGAGTTATTTTGTTAATCTTAAAGAATCGAATACCATTTTAAGACGACATTTGGAGGAGAATGACGGATAGACTTACGAAGAGATATTACTTCTTTCACTATTTATGACATAGAACTCATCTAAAAGATCGAGATCTAAATCTTTCCTGACCTCTTTTTGTTTCTTCCTTTGTGAGGTGGGTAATAGAAGACTCCCTCGTCCTATTTCTCGAACTATATTTCTAAACTAGTCTTGACCCGTTTTAACTCAGAATGTTATCCTATTTCGTAGAATGTGTCGTACTGTATATGATTCGACGTGGTACTAGGTTCAACCTCCACGTCTATTTAAAGAATTGTGACGAGTCGATAATGGTTTACGGAAGGACGAACAGTCTATGTTTGTATTTTAGATCGGAACATTGTTCATGTTGAAGTTTCTGTTTATCTAATTACCGTTCAAAGGTCCGCAAGCAAATATAAACTGGTTGCAATCTGGGTTCTGTAGAACTTCTGTATGAATAATTTGGTAGGAGACTACCCAGAAAATGAACCTACTCTGACTATCGTTCCATCGTGTTCCTGATTCTATTATTTGGGTAAATGGATGTCTTAAGACAGAGGTACAGATGACGAACACTCGACCCTCCGTGATCGTCGTCATCCATTAATACCGGAAGAGAGGATCCACGACGGAAGAGAAGATTCACGACCCACGGCGACAATCCTTTTACCCGTGAAGGATGTATCAGGAAGAGAAGAACTTCGTATGTAAGGTCCCCATCTGTCATTCAATGAATGAAAGAAATCAAAGACAAAAGAATTATTATAAACACATCCTAAATCATTTACCGGTTATATTCGCGGGTTATACGGGATACAGACATAATGATTTCTGTAAGTTTTTCTTCTCTTGGTCCATTTTATGATAATACACGGTATGTTCATTTACTTCTTACGCACCGGTAGTTCAGTAGTCAACGACGACGGTGGGGGTCGGGGGTCGAAACGTGGGACTGACCTAAGCCTTAACTCTTTTCGTCCTATGACCGGGATCTATCAATTCCACGTATAATCTCCTAACTAAAGTCATCGCACTCCGAGAACGTAGAAGGGTATGTATTTTTCACGATTCAAGTAGTTGAACTCTACAAACGAAAAAGAAATCGATCGTCTTTTTAAAACTACCAGTTGACACACCAATCGAAAACGTTTTGAGGATATATGGGACCGAGGAGGCAATAGAGAAGCCTTGTCGGCGAGTTTCAATAGATTCTCCGACAGAGGGGCTGAATTCAGGAGTCGTTCAGGTGAACTTATTTTGTAAAGAACTGGAAACCCAACACGTTTAAAAAAAGTAAGTTGACACTTATCTAAACCTGGTCAAAGGGGTCCATACGACTGAGTCACATTGAAAGAGAGGATAGTGGACGGATGTAAAGATAAGCGTCCGAGACCCTTCTGAGGAGAGGTCCTGAAGTAAAACGTGACGTCAAAACGACAACTGCGTACCTTTCTCAGACTGACCATCGGATTACGACAGTGACTACGAAACCGGTTGTGAGTGTAGGGTCTCGTAAGAGAGAGAGGAGGTGAACTAGATAAAACACTAAAGACTGTACGAGACAGAGGGTCCATGACAGGATCCAGTGTCCGAACGGATACTACTGAGTACAGGTCACTGAGAGGTCCATGACGGACGAACTATAGACGGATTCAAGAGGACTCTCTTCTCTCTATAACAAGAAGTGACGAAACAACAACAACAAAAAGTGAACGAGTCAGTACGGGTTGAGAAACGTTGGGGTACCTGACGTCGTGTGGTCCGAGAGGACAGGTAGTGATAGAAGACCTCAAACGAGTCTAAGTACAGGTAACTCAGCCACTACGATAGTCTGGCAGAATAGGAGACGGTAGGGGAGGAGGAGGACGGGAGTTAGAAAGGGTCGTAGTCCCAGAAAAGGTTACTCAGTCGAGAAATGTAGTTCACCGGTTTCATGACCTTGAAGTCGAAGTCATAGTCAGGAAGGTTACTTATAAGTCCCAACTAAAGGAAATCCTAACTGACTAAACTAGTGGAACGTATCTCAGAAAATGTCGTAGTGGCAAGTGACGATTTATACGGGATTATAAATGTAGACGAGGTGTCGGTAACTAGTCGGATCATCTATGGATAATTGAACAGTTAAAAGACATTAGAGATGATCATACTTGTGTCTTTGAAGAGTAGAGTATTTCGTTTGAATTTGAAGTAAAGTCGGAGGAGACGTAGGAGTAATAAACTAATTGATTCAAGTTGATTACACGTATTTGTATGTACGTGTAAAGTCCTATTCAATAAGTATGTTCTTATCGTAAAGAATCTTACTTTTAATCTTGGGTTCTTGACAGTTTCCCCTCATCTAAACCTCCTGTACCTTACCTTAAATACCTTATTATTTTACTAAATTAATGATGTCCTAATATTGTCTTTTTAGTCTTATTTTCTAATAGTATTTCTATAGTAGTATATTATTTATCCGTTTAATAGTACATACGGATATAAAATTACGTAAGATATTTAGAGATTCACAACTCAAGTAAAGATGATATTGTAATTGGTTATAGGGTTCTCTAAAGGAAGTGTCCTAAAAAAAAAAAAACGTTTCACTTTCATAAAAATGAATTTTACCTTTTCTCAAAATGACGTACATCTGTTGTCTTTTAAACTTATCTAGAATTTGATAATTAAATACCATTACGAATACAGTGACATAAAAATAAACTTAAAAGGAATTACAACATCTACCCCCTTTACTGGTGTTATGAAGTTAGTTGGGTCAAGGGTAAGTAAACATTTTACCGAGACGTCAAAGAGTATAGTTCTTTGTGTCGTATCATAGGGGAAAGAACTCTGGTCTGACAAGGATACTGAACCAAACTGGTTATGTTACGTCACCCTCACTACCCTACGGTCAAGGGTCGGATTCTGGGTTTTGTACGTATGAAAACGAGTACAGTCGGTACGGGAAGTCGTTTTACATCCCGAACCAACCAATAGAAAAACATCATGTCGGATTCTTTAGTTAATTTTATCCTTTACGATTGCCCTTGAATGTCTCTCAAGTCACTATCGAGAATCCAAACTCTAATTGAGTGCACTTAGGTGTCTGGTAAGTTTTGTCTACATTATTATCGATTTGGACTTCGACAGAAAAGAGTTTAGGGGTTGAATAAATGGTGAAAAGGGTCAAAGAGGCAAAAGAGGGAACGGAGTACACGAAAATGGTTCTTAAGTGAACCGTTTCTAAAATGTTCAAAACAATAAACTTTCGTGATTACTTTGAAGTGACTGTATGAGTGTATTTCTAAAATTAATTTTCGTTTTCTATTCTACGTCGTTCTCTCACTCAAGTCCGTTCGTGACCTCCAGATCCTCTCACAAGATTAAGAGTACGTCTGGACGAATTAAAGAATTAAGTTGATAGCTCTCTACACGACGCCGAGACCCTCTCAAGTTCCGTCTTAAGAGTCACCACAGAAATTACAGAGTTACCAGTGAAGTAGTTCGATCCAATCAATACATTGACCAAAGTGGTCTACTTTGTGAAATAGTCATTCGTTCGACGGGGATCACCAGTGGTTCCTTCACAGTCTTAATCTTACACATATACACTCGAGTCAGCGAGTCAGTACTGACTGAGAAACACTGGGGTACCTGCCATCGGGTGGTCCGAGGTGACAGGTACCTTAAAAGGTCCGTTCTTATGACCTCTCCCAACGGTAAATTAGGATGACAAGAATCGAACCGGTTGTTTCTGTCTATGAAGTCGAAAGGGTGTCAACTTAGATCTGAAAAAAGGACTGGTTGACGTTCAGTTGAGATAGGTTATGTGGGGAGTAAGTTCATGTACTTACTTGAGAAACAGAAGATACATTCGTATGACACATATACAATAACCAAAGAAGAGAGTAGAGACATAAAAAAACGAGACAAATATAAAAGTCACACATTTGATTGTTAATAAAGGAAGGAAGCAAGTGAGATCCTATGAAAGATTAGTGATCATCTACGAATCCGATGGGTTTATTTAATTTTTTATAAAGATAGGAACCAGTTGGGTATCAAGACACAGGAAGACTGAGAATCCAAGAGTAAACACTTTCTGTTATATGTAATTCTTTAAACCCTTCTTCTCCCTTGATCCTTCCAAATCCCCTTTTTGTTGAAAGGGTCCCCATTTTGCCTATAACGACAGGAACACCACGACGATCATTCCACATAAGAATCTTAACAAGATGTTTTTGTGAGAAGTAGAATCCGTCACTTCGTATCATGAAAATAAGTTTCTTTATGACTTTAGAATCAAACTGGGACTGTTATGGATCACTACGTAAAACAGGAGAAAATTCATGGAGGAATACCCCTACTTCCTCTACCATTTAATCACGAATAGAACGAGAATTGAGAACGTCTATAAAGTCTGTAAAGAAATCTTTACTGGACTCAAAAAGGATTTTCGTGAGTTCTATCGGTGGGAAGTCGTTCCCATTAACTAAATAAAGAGAAGACTTAACCTGTTTCTTAATTAAACGGACTACATCGGAACTCGTTTTCGTTTACAACTCAACTGGAGTAAAAAACCGATACAAGTCGGATTGTCACTTACTCTTCCTATTTATTATTTTTATTCTCCTTCTAATCACTTTACGTGTTGTGTCACGTGTGTATGTTTGTGTGTGTGTTTAAGGACCAATTTAGATCGTTTCTCTTTTCGGAGGAGAATCATCAAACGATTAGTAACGAAAGAGAATTCCTCAAAGTTATTTGTCTATGTCTAAATAGATTGAAGAGAGGTAAGAAGGAGGTGTAAGTTTCACAGACGGTAAAGATGCGAAGATTTAGAGGTCAAAGAAAGTATACGTAACAGAGGAGACGTGAGAGTAAAATTGAAAAGATCAAATAAATGAGTGTAAGACAATAGACCTTATTATATAATTATATGGTCGATAGAGGAGAAAGTCGTTACAAGTCGAAGAATTACGTCTAGTAAAGGACATGGTTGTCTTTATATTGAAATTCTGGGTTAACTTTACAAAATTAGGTCAAGAGTTTTTGGAAGACACCGATTAGTTACACACTTCAGTTTTAGCGATTTTTAGAGACAGGAATAAGACAGAAAGTAGGTAAGTTAAGAGTTTATTTACGTTCGATAAGGGTACCCCACTCGTGTCACCACTGGAAGGATTACAAGTACAAGTGACAGAGAGGATCTGGGTCGTAAAAGTGTGGTAGGAACGACAAATCTCTTGCGTCACCAACCACCAAGGTGAGAGACACGTGGGTGTGTCTGTCTTAGTTATGGGGAAGAGGTTTAGGGAGTGTGAGACAAAACCGTAAAAATTTGTAAAGTAATATATTTGTATGGATTTTTTTCTCTCTTCTCTTATTATTTCTCAATACATATGGGTAGAGTGTTTAAGATACGTTAACAGTCCCTATCGGTTTAGACAAAATAAAGAAAAAGTGAGGAGGTGAAGGAGTAGAGACGATGACTGAATGAAATTACCTTTAACTTCAAGAAAGTAACCTTAATAAAAGTTCCTCGTTGATAGGTGGTTGATAAACTAATAGAACTGCTCGTGAACTATATCCTATCCGTCCTATGTAACTTTAACTACACGATCTTTTGAAAGTTCAAATGGTTCAATCGAGAAAAATAAAAGTCACACTTTAGTACCTAAAACATTGTATAAACTACCCAAAGTTAGTCAACGTCAGTGACGAAAAACACTAAAAGTTTAATAGGGTAAAAATTGGTCTCTGTGGGAAAATTTATCTGAGTAAAGGAAAGTCGTGTCGTAGTCATTATAAACTATTTATAAAACAAAAGACATAGGGTTATATATTATATCAGAGATAGGGTCGGTCTAGATCTTGGTCAGTCTAGACACTCTTCGAGATGAACGAAAGACGTCTTTTATTTCAACTCAGATTAAGACCCACTACCCATTAGTAACGATCACCCAACCCTATGACCGGGAAAAGTCGTTAATTTCGGTTATTTCTAAAAAGACGTCTATTTCTCAAACATGGGTATGATAGTTAAATTTCCATTTCTATATCCCCAAACTAATAGAAAAATTTTATAAAATGCACACGTAAAGAACATACAATTTGATCAAGGTGTATGTAATTGTATTGACGTATAAACGGAGTAGGAAGTTACATATAAATTATCGAAGTATTATTGTTATAGTTATAACAATAACTTGTATAACTACGGTAGTGACTTAGGACAAAATGTAAAGTAATATCGAGAAAAACAGGAATATCATATTAGTTAACGACAACAACAAGTTATTGTGTCAGGAAAGGCTGAGAAACGTTGGGGTACCTGACGTCGTGGTCCGGATCATATTAGTTAATCCCTATCGGTTTAATAAACAAAACTTCAAAAGTTTTTATTAAAAGGACATACACCAATTCTATGACTATGTGTATCAATGTGAATCTCAGTATTTATGATTCACTATTATGTGTATCCGTATACGTGTGTGTGTGTGTACATTATCCCACTAGTCACCACCACCAAACGAGTGATTCAACACAGGCTGAGAATGCTAGGATACCTGACGTCGGACGGTCCGAGGAGACAGGGACCCTAAGAGGTCCGTTCTTATGACATCACCCAACGGTAAAGGAAGAAGTCCCCTAGAAGGGCCAGGTCCTTAGTTTAGGTCCAGAGGACGTGACGTCCGTCTAAGAAATGGTTTACTCGATACTGCTAGTCGCCTGAGTGGTTTATGTCGTCGTGGTACTGGTCGGTCCACCAACTGTGTTTGTGGATTATGTCAAAAACTTATAACTGGATTTTACTGAATCCTTGTACCTACAGAACCAGTTTAAATTCCACTTAATAGAGTCATAAATGTTTATTTGATAGACCCTTTCTGTCCACAACAATTTCGGACTACTATTCTTAAAATCATAACCTTTCCTACTCTCCACGAGACTCCGACTGTATACAACTACATTTAAATTAAACCCCTGTGGGAAACTTAGTGTGAGACGACCACCTTTGGAATTTAACGGTTAATAGAAGATTTCAGTCGTAAAAGATGTCACTGTTAACCGTGAAAGTGGATATTAACACCGAATAAGAGACTACCAGAAATGACCGAAGAAACATATTGGTAAATCGAATTAAACCACATTAAATAGGTATGGACGGTCAGGTTTACATGTCGGGTCATTGAAAATAGATTACCCTTCCTTCCTATACTTACACCATGGCAATTAATACTAGTTTAGGGTTTAGGTTTCATTTACCGACTTAAAGAAGAATAACGTTCGTAGAATAAATCATTGGAAATCAATAAGAAAATCTTTACTCCGTCGAATATCTCCGTTTACGTTTTATAATAGACGACAAGATTGGTATAGAAAATCTGGAGTGTATGACCCAAATCTCTGTTCACGAGGACTCACGTCACGCGTCATGGATCCTCCTCTTCGATTATAATTAAATACAAGGGGAGGTTCCCCTTGTTGAGTCTCACTTACAACCCTACCCTTATGTGTATAAGAGTATTTTATTTTCCTACTATATAATTGTTACATTTACCGGTGTTAGGTCCATGTTGACTTGATATGTAGATTTTGGTGTTTAATTTTTAGAATAACTGTTTTCGTAGAGGACTCTTACACTTATTCAAGGTTCCTTAACATCTCCTGCAAGATTGTACTGGTTCTTGACAGTTCCCTTCTCATTTCACTACTATAAAGGTCATTTTTATTTATTTTCTCGTTGTCGAAGTTCTTTATGGAACCCTGTTAGACTATGGTCTTAATAAGACCCGTAGAACTATTCACTTTTTCTATGATCTCTGTCTAAAATCTGACGTCTTCATTCGAAATCAAAAAGTGTTTACTCCAGGACACATTAAGACCGTGTGTCGACACATTAATCGATGTCAAATATATGCGTTTTAGTCGAGACGGGAAGGTAAAATAATTACCTTTGATTTGACGGTTAACCTGTTCTTTACAAATCCTCCCCTTTTTTCTCTTGTCTTTACCCTTCGACCCCTACGTGTATCTTTCCTAACCAATTTCTTCTGAAATTTTGTACTTCCACTGTATCTCCTATAGTGACGTCATTGTATCTAAAAAATTTAGAGAAACTCTAAGGAGGACTTTTGGTTTGGGTTTGTCTCAATCTGTCTCCTTTTGTCCTGTTGTGTAGCGATTAGAGGAACCGTGTCGATCTACTATCACTTCCGGTGTTTGGGGTGTTGTTCCCACACACACACACGAGTCAGTGAAGTCAGCACAGGCTGAGAAACACTGGGGCACCTGACAACGGACGGTCCGAGGAGACAGGTACCCTAAAGGGTCCGTTCTTATGACCTCACTCAACGGTAAAGGGAAGAGGTCCTTAGAAGGGTTTGGTCCCTAGTTTGGACACAGAGGACGTAACGTCCGCCTAAGAAATGGACGGCTCGGTAGTCCCTTCGGGATATTATACCCGTTTATCCCGGTTTACTGGTAGTTCTCGTTTCAGTCTTATTAGAGTCGGTCGTTTAGACTTCCATTTCTGTCTTATCTTTTTAGAGAGAAAACTGTGGGATTCTTTAACTAACACCATTGTTAGTGGTCATTACTTGGATAATCGTTTTTCATACTACTCTTATAGATTTATTAGTCCGAGGGTTGTGGACCCAAGTTGAAAGTGTAATCGGAGTCTTAATCCTATTGATCAGTAAAACACGGGAAACTGTACTTCGCTAAACTTCGTGGACCATGGAAGGTACTTTGTTAGAACAGTTTTAACCTTGGTCTTAGATTGGTTGAAGATCTCTATTATAGGTAATAATACTATGTCCTATCCTTTCGTTCAATTTTCTGAGGTGTTCTTTCTTTTGTCGGTGTCTTATACTCTGTAAATATATCCTGATAGCTATGACAACTATATTACACAGTCACTGTTCTTTTTTTTTTTCCCCCCTCATCGTTAAATTTCTTTCATCTATACATATTTTGATTGTGTTTTAAATCTGTAACAAAATAGTATATAAACTTATTTATTTGAACATTTTATATATAAATCCTCCGTTATCTCCTTTAGACTGTACCTACCCATAAACTGTGATGGTTTTCTAACGACAATTAAAATAGTCGACATTAGCACAATAGCACTTAGACATTCTTTTACATGTAAAAGAACCTCTATGGGTTTTTATGTTTGACTGTGAACTAATGAATATAGAGTCAAGTCAAGTCAAGTCAATGAGACAGCACAGACTGATAAACACTGGGGTACTTGGCGTCGTGAGGTCCAGAGGGACAGGTAGTGGTTGAGGGACTCAAGTGGGTTTGAGTACAGGTAGGTCAACCACTACGGTAGGTCGGTAGAGTAGGAGACAGCAGGGGAAGAGGAGGACGGAGGTTAGGGAGGGTCGTAGTTCCAGAAAATGTTACTCAGTTGAGACGTGTACTCCACCGGTTTCATAACCTTAAAGTCCAAATCGTAGTCAGGAAAGTTTCTTATGGGTCCTGACCAGAGGAAATCTTCCTTGTCCAACCTAGAGGAACATCAGGTTCCCTGAGAGTTCTCAGAAGAGGTTTTGGTGTCAAGTTTTCGTAGTCAAGAAGTCACGAGTCGGAAGAAGTGTCAGGTTGAGAGTGTAGGTATGGACTGGTAACCTTTTTGGTATCGGAACTGATCTGCTTGGAAACAACCGTTTCATTACAGAGACGAAAAGTTATACGACAGATCCAACCAGTATTGAAAAGAAGGTACCTTATTCGCAGAAAATTAAAGTACCGACGTTAGGGGTAGACGTCACTAAAACCTCGGGGGGTTTTATTTTAGACTGTGACAAAGGGGTAAATAGACGGTACTTTCACTACCCTGGCCTACGGTAATAGAAGCAAAAGACTTACAACTCGAAATTCGGTTAAAAAGGTTAGAGGAGAAAGTGAAAGTAGTTGTCCGAAAAATCAAGGAGAAGTGAAAGACGGTATTCACACCACAGTAGTCGTATAGACTCCAATAACTCTAAAGAGGGCCGTTAGAACTAAGGTCGAACACGAAGAAGGTCGGGTCGCAAAGAGTATTACACGAGAAGTATCTTCATTTTATTCGTCTCACTCTTACATGTCGGAACTGCATGAGGAAAAGGATAAACCTTGGTCAGACAACAAGGTACAAGTCAAGATTGACAACGAAGGACTGGACGTATCTACAAAGAGTTCTCCGTCAAGTCCACCAGACCATAAGGGTAGAGAAAGTCTTAAAAGGTGTCAAATAGCACTAGGTGTGTCAGTTTCCGAAACCGTATCAATTATTTCGTCTTTATCTACAAAAAAGACCTTGAGAGATAAATATCGATTTGTTATATTATGAAACCGGTGGATTACGTTTCTCAACTGAGTAACCTTTTCTGGAACTCCGACCCTCCCTAACCCCCGTCCTCCTCTACCCCTACTGTCTCCTACTCTACCGATCTACAGTAGTGACTGATCTACCTGTACTCAAACTCACTTGAGGACCTCAACCACTACCTGTCTTCCCCGACCGTACAACACTAAGTACTCTAGTGTTTCTCAGTCTGTACTGACTCACTGACTTGACTTGACTTTGTTACGTTTGTTCAGTGTTTGGTCCATGTTGAGTTGATATTGGATTAAGGTATTTAATTTTTCAGGATAACCGTTTATATATAGAACTTCTAAACTTATCAATATTGATACAAAATCTTTACGTACGTCTTCACAAGTATAAAAATAAAGAAGTTTCTTTTTACTTCTTTATATATTTAGTTATAGTCGTTACACATACACAAACACGCACACACGATTCAACAAAGTCAGTACGAGTCGAGAAACGTTAGTGTACCTGATATCGGTTGGTCCGAGGAGGTAGGTACCCTAAAAGGTCCGTTCTTACGACCTCACCAAACGGTACCGGAGGAGGTCCCCTAGAAGGACTGGGTCCCTAACTTAGACGCAGAGTATGTAGAGGACTTAGCCGTTGGTCCAAGAAATAAGAGGTCACGATCGTGGTGGGTCTCTTCCTTTACCGTTGGGTGAGGTCACCTAGAGGAAGTCTTACCTGACCAACCTAGAGGAACGTCAGGTTCCCTGAGAGTTCTCAGAAGAGGTTGTGGTGTCAAGTTTTCGTAGTTAAGAAGTCGCGAGTCGGAAGAAGTGTCAGGTTGAGAGTGTAGGTATGTACTGGTGACCTTTTTGGTATCGGAACTGATCTGTCTGGAATCAGCCGTTTCATTACAGAGACGAAAACTTATACGATAGATCCAACTAGTATTGAAAAAAAGGTTCCTCATTCGTAGGAAATTAAAGTACCGACGTCAGTGGTAGACGTCACTAAAACCTCTGGGGGTTTTATTTCAGACTGTGACAAAGGTGACAAAGGGGTAGATAAAGGGTACTTCACTACCCTGACCTACGGTACTAGAAGTAAAAGACTTACAACTCGAAATTCGGTTGAGAAAGTGAGAGGAGAAAGTGAAAGTAGTTCTCCGAAAACTTAAGGAGAAGTGAAAGACGGTATTCCCATCATAGTAAACGTATAGACTCCAATAACTATAAAGAAGGCCGTTAGAACTAAGGTCGAACACAAAGAAGGTCAGGTCACAAAGAGTACTACATGAGACGTATCTTCAATTTATTCGTCCCACTGTTATATGTCGGAACTGTATGAGGAAAGGGATAAACCTTGGTCAGACAACAAGACACAGGTCAAGATTAACAACGAAAGACTGGACGTATGTCTAATCAAGGTAATGAAGAACCGTTTATCTACCTCTCTATTACCTTTGACACTGTCTGAAATAAGAGGACCCGAAGTCTTAGTGACGTCTACCACTGACGTCGGTACTTTAATTTTCCGCGAACGAAGAACCGTCTTTGCGATAGTGATTGGATCTGTCTTTTAGATCTGTTTTTCGTCTCTGTAATGAAACAGTTGTTTCTAGGTATATCAGTTTCGATACCAAAAAGGTCATAAGTACATACCTACACTCTAAACCTTGTTTTTCCGACTCGTGGTTTCTTAACTACCAAAACTTAACACCACAACCTTTCCTGAGGACTTTCAGGGAACCTGACGTTTCTCTAGTTTGGTCAGTTAGGGTTTCCTTTAGTTAGGACTTATAAGTAATCTTCTTGACTACGACTTCGATTCCAGATTAAGAAACCGGTGGACTACGTCTCAGTTGAGTAACCTTTTCTGAGACTTTCGCCCCCATCTTCCCCTGCTGTCTCCTAATCTACCAACCTACCGTAGTGACTCAGCTACCTTTACTCAAACTGGTTCGAGACCCTCAACTACTACCTGTCCTTTCGCACCGTACGACGTCAAGTAGCCTAGAGTCTCAACCTGTCCTGACTCACTGACTTGACTTGACTCACGTATCCGTTATTCTTCGAGACCTTTTCAGAAAAATTTTATAGTAAAAGGAAAAATAATCTAAAATATGACGACGTATTTTTTATCAGACCTTCATGTTATATAAAAGAATAATGCAGTTAACTGATGTGTTATCTATCCCCCAGAGACACTACGGTATTTACGACTCAATTCAAAGACACTTTTGTGTTTTGACATAAATGAAAAAATAAAAGAACATTAAAGTCTTGTCCCTTCTTTCCTCATCCTCTTTTGGTCTTTGTAGTCACTTTTAATTAAAAAAGTGTTTGAGTTTACTTATAAATCCAAGAATATATTAATAAAATTATCTTTTACAGGTGTTGAATAAAACCTGTTAAAGACGATATAAACAAGGGATTACTTATGAAGGTCGTTTAAGCCTTTTGAGTCGTCACCGGTGTCCTGACCTTTTCCAGTCAAAAGTAAGGTTAGGGTTTCTTTCCGTTACGGTTTCTTACGAGTTCGATGGTGTGTTAACGTGAGTAGAGTGTACGATCATTTCATTACGAGTTTTAAAAGGTTCGGTCCGAAGTCGTTATGCACTTGGCACTTGAGGGACTACAAGTTCGACCAAAGTCTTTTCCGTCTCCTTGGTCTCTAGTTTAACGGTTGTAGACCACCTAGTACCTTTTTCGTTCTCTCAAGGTCTTTTTGTAGAGGAAGACGAAATAACTGATACGGTTTCGGAAACTGACACACCTAGTGTTATTTGACACCTTTTAAGACTTTCTCTACCCTTATGGTCTGGTGGACTGGACGGAGAACTCTTTGGATATACGCCAGTCCTTCGTTGTCAATCTTGACCTGTGTCTTGTTGTCTGACCAAGGTTTATCCTTTCACTCATGTAGTTCCGACATATAACAATGGGACTAATAAATTGAAGATACGTCTCATGTAGTACTCTTTGCGACCTGACCTTCTTTGTG
Organism: Capra ibex; assembly: GCA_006410555.1. Lineage (NCBI taxonomy): Eukaryota > Metazoa > Chordata > Mammalia > Artiodactyla > Bovidae > Capra > Capra ibex. The sequence continues at coordinate 23,419,932 of SJYO01000647.1, forward strand.
TTCGACTTTAGTTCTAACGGCCCTCTTTAGAGTTATTGGAGTCTATACGTCGACTGTGGTGGGAATACCGTCTTTCACTTCTCCTTGATTTTTCGGAGAACTACTTTCACTTTCTCCTCTCACTTTTTCAACCGAATTTCGAGTTGTAAGTCTTTTGTTTCTAGTACCATAGACCAGGGTAGTGAAGTACCCTTTATCTACCCCTTTGTCACATTTGTCACAGTCTGAAATAAAACCCCCCGAGGTTTTAGTGACGTCTACCATTAACGTCGGTACTTTAATTTTCTGCGAATGAGGAACCTTCTTTTCAATACTGGTTGGATCTATCGTATAAGTTTTCGTCTCTGTAATGAAACGGCTGGTTCCAGGCAGATCAGTTCCGATACCAAAAAGGACGCCAGAGCATACCTACACTCTCAACCTGACACTTCTTCCGACTTGCGGTTTCTTAACTACGAAATCTCGATACCACAACCTCTTCTGAGAACTCTCAGGGAACCTGACGTTCCTCTAGGTTGGTCAGGTAAGACTTCCTCTAGTTGGGACCCTAAAGAAACCTTCCTTACTACGATTCCGACTTTGAGGTCATGAAACCGGTGGAGTACGTTTCTCAACTGAGTAACCCTTTCTGAGACTAATACCCTCCCTAACCCCCGTCCTCCTACGCCCTGGTGGCTCCTACTCTGTCGACCTACCGTAGTGACTGAGCTACCTGCACTCAGACTCACTTGAGGCCCTCTACCACTACTTGTCTCTCCGGACCACACGACGCTAAGTACCCCAGTGTTTCTCAGCCTGTGCTGACTCGATGACTTGACTTGACTTATGTATAAATGTAGATCCATCTCGTTCCCCAGAGGTCTTAATATTTACTTTATAAAATCTTTTACCCAATATTCTATGTTATTTTTGCGAACCCTCTTTCCTTGTTTATTGTTTTTGTTTTTCGTTTTGTTTTTTTAAGACTAGGAAATTAATACGTTTTATACCTACTAAGGAAAACAATGTGAGTCACGATCTACTGTGATTCTCATTATCCAGATGGACATGGAAAAGGTTTGTGGCAAAAAATAGTCGTAACAAAATCAAGAAGTGAAAGATAAAAATTTGACAAAACTCTGAATGTAAGTCTTACATCGGTTTTCTCGGTCTAAACGGTCACTTTATCGACAAAATCTGTTCACACTGAACAAAGACTGTATACGACATGTTCGTTAACACAATCCTACTGTAGGTAGTCTCTATTATCGTTCGATTTTTACCGTGATAGTATAAAGTAGGACTATTAGTATTTTCGTATGTGTCTTTCGGGATTATAAAGTCAGGTGTCCTCGTTTTGAGAGGTTAACCAAAAGTATCACATCTACATAACTTAGGTTCTATCTTTTTTTTTTTTTAGTAATGAGTTTCGATTAGATCAGTGTAACAAATATTAAGGTAGAAACACCCAACTTAAATTAAAATCATTTAGAGACGAAGATCAAAGACCTAGTTCACTTTAGACAAAAGATTTCTGGATTGTAATATCGTACGAAAAGAGACGGAACATGTAACAGTTAATAACTCAGTCAAGACGTTTAAGAATAAGACGTACCTTTACATGGATGAGTTCGATTATCTTTACTGAAACCGGTATTTAAGTTAACTCTTTAAACTAGAATATTATAATAAGATATGAATTCGGGAAACCAAGGAAAGAAGACTCTTCCTAGTCTTCGACCACGATGAACCTTTCACAGGAATATACTTAGTCCCCTGTTAAAAAGAATATCTTTTTTCTGTCTTCAAATAACACACCGGATAAGTGGTGTTCTTGAAACCTATATTAACAGTAATTGTGAAAAAGGAGTAGTCTCTTTTCTGGTACAGATCTTCTGTATCGGAGTTGAATTTTTAGTACGATTTTTCTTTTTGTTTATAACATATAATTACGTATATATTCCCTAGGACCTTTTACCATGATTTTACATAAATGTCCCTCCTTATCTCTACGTTTACGTCTTTGTCTCTTACAGGAACACCCGTATCAACCCCTTTCTCTCCCACCCTACTCATCTCTCTCCTCGTTACTGTACTTGTGTCGATACACATCTGATCTGCCACCCTTTGACGCCGTATTGTGTCCCTCGGACCGGGTCCCGAGACACTTCTGGATCTCCCCACGCTACACCCGTCCCACCCACCCTCCCTCCGAAGTCTCTCTCCCCTATACATTTATATGTGAATACCGACTAAAAGTAACAATATGTCGTCTTTGACTGTGTTGTAGCATTCCGTTAATAGGAGGGTAAAAAAAATTTTTTTCTATAACGCAGTCATGATCGAATCCTCCAGTCCTTGGGTCATATTTTGTTCGTCGTTGTTATTGTTTTGGTTTTATTGTTGTTTTTTGTTCTTTTTTTTTTTTTTTTGTTTAGGGGGGGGTGGGGGTGTGTGTGTGTGTGTTTTGGGACACCGACTTCCTTTCTGGTCTCCTACTCGTTCATAGAGTCTCGGACGGGGATGTTAAAAAACAACAAATCAATGATTCAGCACAGGTCGAGAAAACACTGTGGTTCTCATCGGACGGTGAGAGGACACAGGGACCCTAAAGGGTCCGTTCTTATGACCACACCCAACGGTAAAGGAAGAGGTCCCCTGGAAGGACTAGGTCCTTATTTCGAGTACAGAGGACGTAACCGACTCAGTGGACCCTTCGGGTTGGACGATACTATGAATGTTCAAATATACTCATCCAAAGGAGAGACTCTCTGTGTGTCCACGTTAGACCCCTTCTACTATAATTTCTAGTTCGTGAATGGACTTTCTGAAGACTTAATTGACATTATGGCCTTCTTTGGTTCTAAGACAGAAACCATGAAAGAATATATATTACACCCATATTATTTTCATCAAAGTAATATAAACACTCCTAATTTACATTTAGTAAAGAAAATGTACTTACAGGTTATGTTTCGTTTACGTGTCATTAATGTTAATCAGTTGTCGACATTAACATTGACATTGGGGAGGGAAATTAATCAAGATATCTACGACTTCGACTCTGAGATTTTGAAACCGGTGGACTAGCTTCTGGATTGAGGAACCTTTTCTGGGGCTACGAACCTTTCTAACTTCCACCCTCTTCCCTTTCTGTCTCCCACTCTAATAACCTACCGTAGTGGCTGAGTTACCTGTACTCACACTCGTCCGAGGTCCTCAACCGCTACCTGTCCCTTCGGACCGTACGACGTCAGGTACCCCAGAGTTTCTCAGTCTGTACTGACTCACTGACTTGACTTGACTTGACTATCAACGAGTATTAATTTTTTTAACTATAGATATAAAAATGAAAGTACAAATTACATTTTCTTGACGAGAAACACCACACGTGACGACTAAATTCTAACGGTAAGTTTCGTCTTAGATATCAAAAAGAACGGTTTACTTGACTTTTTTAATAAATGAGTTAGGTTTTTTTTAGTACGATACCGTTAGATCGTAAGTGAACATAGTAGTCAAAACGACTTTTCCTGGTTTATTGAAATGACCACTTATTATGCATTGTAAGTTTCTTCTAAATTATGGATAAAAAAGAGTATAAGAGGATTTTTTACTTCTGTCCTCTTTGGTTAGTTTATGTAAAATGTTTCGGTCATAATGGGTTTATAGTTTCGGTCTGTTTCTGTAGTAGTTCTTTTTTTTTTCTTTCATTGTCCGACTATAAGAACTTGTCTACACGTTTTTAGGAGTTGTTTTATAATCTTTTAACTTAGGTTGTTGTATAAATTTCCTAGGATATGGTGTTATTTTACCCTAAGTAAGTCTCTACGTTCCTACAGAGTAGGTGTCTAGTTAGTTGTTCTGTACAGTGTAATTATTTTACTTCTTATTTTTACTAGAGTTATCTATATCTTTTTCTTAGACCGTTTGAAACAGTAGATAAATGCCAATTTTGTTAGTTGGTTCACCTATAACTCTCCTACATAAAGTGGTATTATTCGGGTATATACTGTTTGGGTGTCGATTTTACTAAGAGTTACCACTTTTCGACTTTCGAAAGGGACATCCTAGTCCTTGTTCTGTTCTTACGGGTAATAATCGTCTGTTATGACCTGTAAGAACAGAACAACCTGACTCGTACAATTGTGAAAGTGAAAATAAAAGTATCAATTATATCGTGACCTTCAGGTTCGGTGTCGTAAATCCGTTCTTTTACTCTTCTGTAGATTTATCCTTTTCTTTTTCATTTAGAGAGTACTAAACGTCTACAGTGTTATGATAATTATATATATCTCTCTTAGGATTCTTTGAGGTTGTTTTTTTGACAATCCTGATTATTTAATTAAATCATTTAAGTCAAGTCAAGTCAAGTCAAGTCAACGAGTCAGTACAGACTGAGAAACGCTGGGGTACTTGGCGTCGTGTGGTCCGAAGGGACAGGTAGTGGTTGAGGGTTTGGGTACAGGTAACTCAGTTACTACGGTAGGTTGGTAGAGTAGGACAGTATGGGAGGAGGAGGACGGAAGTTAGAAAGGGTCGTAGTCCCAGAAAAGGTTACTCAGTCAAGAAACGTAGTACACCGTTTTATAACCTCAAAGTCGGAGTTGTAATCAGGAAGGTTACTTGTGGGTCCTGACTAGAGGAAATCCTACCTGACCGACCTAAAGAAACGTCAGGTTCCCTGAGAGTTCTCAGAAGAGGTTGTGGTGTTAAGTTTTGGTAGTTAAGAAGCCACGAGTCGAAAGAAGTGTCAGGTTGAGAGTGTAGGTATGTACTGGTGACCTTTTTGGTATCGGAACTGATCTGTCTGGAAACAACCGGTTCATTACAGAGACGAAAACTTATACGACAGATCCAACCAGTATTGAAAGGAAAGTACCTCATTCGTAGAAAATTAAAGTACCGACGTTAGTGGTAGACGTCACTAAAATCTCGGGTCTTTTTATTTCAGATTGTGACAAAGGTGACAAAGGAGTAGATAAACGGTACTTCACTACCCTGGTCTACGGTACTAGAAGCAAAAGACTTACAACTCGAAATTCGGTGAAAGGACAAAGTGAAAGTAGTTGTCCAAGAAATCGAGAAGAAGTGAAAGACGGTATTCTCACTACAGTAGACGTATAGACTCCAATAACTATAAAAACGACCGTTAGAACTAAGGTCGGACACGAAGAAGGTCGGGTCCCAAAGAGTACTACGTGAGACGTATATTCAATTATTCGTCCCACTGTTATATGTCGGAACTGTGTGAGGAAAAGGATAAACCTTGGTCAGACAAAAGGGTACAGGTCAAGATTGACAACGAAGGACTGGACGTGTATCCAAAGAGTTCTCCGTCCAGTCCACCAGACCATAAGGGTAGAGAAAGTCCTAAAAGGTGTCAAATAACACTAGGTGTATCAGTTTCCGACACCGGTTATTTCGTCTTTATTTACAAAAAGATCTTGAGAGAACAAAAAAGTCACTAGGTCACCTACGACTGTTAAACTAGAGACCAAGAAGACGGAAAAGATTTTGGTCGAACTTGTAGACCTTCAAGTGCCAAGTACATAACGACTTCGGACCGAACCTCTTAAAACTCGTAATGAAATGATCGTACACTCTACTCTCGTTAAATCCTTTAATTGTTCTATATTTTAGTTATATGTCTTTAGACACTAAAAGATATGTTATTATTATTTGATAATCTTTCTCTACAATTTATTGTTGGGGTAAATGTTAACGTAGTTTTACTTATGGTATGGATCTTTATTTACATTGGTTCTTATATTTTCTGGACATGTAACTTTTGACATTCTGTAACTACCTTTTTGTTAACTTCTTCTGTGTTTATTTACCTTTATATACGATACAAGTCACTGACTTACTTTCTTATTAGAATTTTATAAGAATGAAGGGTTTCATTAGATGTCTATGTTTTTTTTCTTTTAGGGATAGTCTTACAGTTACCGTAAAAAGTACCTTGATCTCGTTTATTAGGATTTTAATCAGACTTTAGTGTTTTCTGAGGTTTATTGGTTTCATTAAAACTCTTTCTTCTTAATTCAACCTAAAGTTTAATATGATGTTTCAATGTCATTAGTTTTGACGTCAAACCTCCTCTTACACATACACGCGAACCAGTACATGTTGAGATGTCGGAGTACCTGATATCGGGTAGTCCGAGGAGACAGGTACCTTTAAAAGATCCGTTCTTATAACCTCACTTAACGGTAAAGGAAGAGGTTATAGATAATATAATGAATACATATATAACAAACATAACATATGTGTATCCTGTGTGTGTTCTTTAACAAAAACAACAACAAGTCAGAGAGTTAGTACAGACTGAGAAACTCTGAGGTACCTGCCTTCGTGTTGTCCGAAGGGACTGGAAGTGGTAGAGGGTCTCGCACGAGTTTGAGTACACGTAACTCAGCCACTACGGTAGGTTAGTAGAGTAGGAGACAGTAGGAGAGAGGAGAACGGAGTCAGAAAGGGTCGTGGTCCCAGAAAAGGTCACTCGGCCGAGAAGTGTAGTCCACCGGTTTCATGACCTCGAAGTTGAAGTCGTAGTCAGGAAGGTTACTTGTAAGTCCTGTCTAAAGGAGATCCTAATTGACCAAACTGGAGGAATGTCAAGTTCTCTGAGATAAGAGGTTGTAGTGTCAAGTTTTCGTAGTTAATAAACCACAAGTCAAAAGAAAAACCAGGTCGAGAGTGTATGTGTGTGCTGATGATCTTTTTAGTATCGAAACTGACATACCTGAAAAAGTCGTTTCACTACAGAGATGAAAAATTATGTGACAGATCCAAACAGTATCAAAAAGAAGGTTCCACATTCGTAGAAAATTAAAGTACCGTCATCAGTGGTTGACGTCACTAAAACCTCGGGTTCTCTTATTTCAGACAGTGACAAAGGTAACACACCTTGTACTGTTACTTCCTTCACTGCCTTGAACTGTACTTCACTTCCTTGGTCTACGGTTATAGAATCAAAAAACTTACGACTCAAAATTCGGTCGAAAAAGTAAAAGGAGAAATGGAAGTAGTTCTCCGAGAAATCAAGGAGAAACGAAAGACGGTATTCCAACCACAGTAGACGTATAGACTCCAATGACTATAAAGAGGGTCGTTGGAACTAAGACTGAACGTATATACATACCATATGTGTGTTCTGCGTGTGTGTATGTGTGTGTGTGTCCTTGAATGAGTCGACTTTTTTTCCTTTCTTTAAGACGGTAAACACTGTTGTGACTACCTGGAACTTCCATTATTCAGTCTACCTCTTTCTATCAGTGATACTAAAATGAGTATATGTCTTAGATTTCTTTGTTTTGTTTACTTATTTGTTTTATTTTGTTTTCGTTTGAGTATTTATACGTTTTGGATAATGACCAATTGTTCCCTTTTCCCCAAGTCCCTTTCCGTTTTATCCATTACTCCCAGTTGACATACCACTACCTACGGTCAATCTGAACACCACCATTAGTGAAACATTACATATGTCTACAGATTAATACTACAAAATGTGAACTTCGAATATACTATTTTTTCTCCAATTTTTATTAATGAAATCATTTATTTGGATCTACAATATAAATTGAAATCTGGAGAAATTCAATTTAATACCGTGAAAGAATTCTTTCAACTTACATTTAAATCTGACGTAGTTATATATTTTTAATATTCATATAATTTATTTTCTCTATTTTGATGTAACAGGGTTTGTTTTCTTTCGTATTAGGGTGGTGCAAATTCCGTGAATGATACTTGGTCTTCAATTGAACTTATTAAATGTATTTAGTTAGTTAAATTAGGATTGTCGAGAGAATTCTACATCAATGATAATAATAGAAGTGAGATTGAAATATCTAATCCTTAAATAATGGGTTCTTCCGATTTTTTGAGGTTATAATGGTTTGTTGATCCTTCACTGACTCGACCTTAAATAAAGGTTTCCCAGACCCAATTTTGAGTCAGAATTAATCCTACGATATTACACAAAAACCTATCGGAATATACTAGTACTTCAATAGTCGTTTCAGTAACATATTCATAGATAAAAATAAACAATAAAATTCATTCGGTCATATTATCTTTTAATTCTCCGAAGTAGTATAAACTCTTTTATACAAGGAAACAACTACAATATCAAATTTTCCCAATAACTGTTTGTTCTGATAAAGACTACTATCTGATGTCTATAGGGTCTTAGAAATTGTAAATACGAGAAGTCAAACTATGGTATTTGTGTTTATGTCCTTTTGGTTTCCTCCGACCGACATTTAATGTTACCTCTTGAATATTTCCCAAATTTGGTAAGTTATTGTCTTGGAGTTCTTCTCTCAAGAAATAACGATCTACATTAATACCTTTATACGTAATTGAATAGAATGTACACACCTGAATCAGACCTTCCTACTATCCTAGCCTAGATCCGTCTTAAAGACTTCAACACAGGAGACCACCTGATCTTCTCGTCTGATGCCATGTCCTTTTCCGTAACATCGTCGAGTTTAATTACGTATGTCCTGACTCCCTTAGAGTCGAAGACAAACTTACAACAAGTGTAGGTCAGTTCACGTAGAGGAGGTCCTTCTTCCCGTGTCGTCCCTGTGATAGGGTCGTCCGTGTCATATACCTTTCTCTTCTGACCGTTAGTTCTAGAGTCAGAACCTCAGGAGAATCCCGAATACTTTTGAATGATACACGGGGTGTTTGTCTACTCCGAGTCCACTTACTACCGATAAAAGTTCGGTCATGTCTGTGTCCTATAACAATTGGGTCTTTGCAGTCTTAGTCTTCTATTCTTCATAGTCTTACGTTTTTTAGTCTTACTTTCCCGGTCCATTTTCACATTCACTTTCGTCCCTCGATGTAGTCTCTCATTTCTCTCATTTCAGTACCCTCATTTCCTTCTACTAATTTAAAGATAGAAATGTGAGAGTCGTAAGTTGACGTTACCCATGAAAACCTTCTCCCCGGTAGAACTAATAACCTACTTCTACCCGTGTCCTATAATTAAACTCTCAACTCTAATATTCGCACTTTCGTGTTACTAAATATTAGTCCCAGAAATGGGTGTCCCTAGAATCTGATCTACATTTTTATGTATATATGTACGATTTTCTGAACATAGGTAGTTCTCTAAGTTCTGATTACCGTTTTTAATAAAGATGGTCTAGGGCTTCTTTGATATACAACAACCACGACCACTAAATCAGCGATACAGCACAGACTGAGAACACTGAGGTACCTGACATGAGACCGGACGGTCCGAGGAGACAGGTATCCTAAGAGGTCCGTTCTTATGACCTCACCCACCGGTAAAGGAAGAGGTTTTATATACAGTTTATTCATATTTAACTATGAATTTGTAATAACTCGTTTTATAAATCAAAACAGTTTAATAAAGTAAATAAAATATTAAATAAGAGAATTAATGGAATTTTATTAATATTATCATTTTTATAAACACAAAATTATGTTGATATACACGTAAAAGTTTATACCCTTACCTTTTGTTTTCATTTAACAGAGGTTAAAGGGTGGTAAAATCCTTTAGAGGAAAGATCCAATATTCCAGTACCACTGTCGTGTATCGACATCATATGACAATCACTCGATTTCTTGTATGACTTTTCATTTTTCTCAGAGGTCAAAAATAGAACTTAGTGTTTTGAGTTTCACTTACTATTCTCCGTTTATATGTTTTGAAAATGAACGACTAATTGTTAAAGAAATATATATATATATACAGAGGTCAGTAATAACCCAAGAACTGATCTAAATTAGGACGTAAATACTTAAATAATGTTGATTCGAATGAGGACCCTTCTTTTCAATACTGGTTGGGTCTATCGTATAAGTTTTCATCTCTGTAATGAAACGTCTGATTCCAGGCGGATCAATTCCGATGCCAAAAAGGTCACCAGTACATACCTACACTCTCAACCTGACACTTCTTTCGACTCACGGNCTGATTCCAGGCGGATCAATTCCGATGCCAAAAAGGACACCAGTACATACCTACACTCTCAACCTGACACTTCTTCCGACCCACGACTTCTTAACTACGAAAACTTGACACCACAACCTCTCCTGAGAACTCTCAGGGAACCTGACGTTCCTCTAGGTTGGTCAGGTAAGACTTCCTCTAGTTGGGACCCTAAAGAAACCTTCCTTACTACGATTTCGACTTTGAGGTCATGAAACCGATGGAGTACACTTCTCAACTGAGTAACCTTTTCTGAGACTACGACCCTCCCTAACCCCCGTCCTCCTCTTCCCCTGCTGTCTCCTACTCTACCGACCTACTGTAGTGACTGAACTACCTGCACTCAGACTCACTTGAGGCCCTCAACCACTACCTGTCCCTCCGGACCGCACGACGTTGACAACCCCAACGTTTCTCAACCTGTGCTGACTCGTTGACTTCACTTGACTTGACTTGACTTCACGAATCCAATATTAGATCCATCATTATCTGTAATCTTACAAAATCCTGATAATAATATTAAAATTATCTCCGGATGTATATAAACATAATATTGTTATAAAAACGATATTGATTTTACCAAGTGGAAGATTAAAAATTTATCACTCCATCACCTTACCATTCCATAATTTCCTAAGATATTTATTGTTTTAAATACTTATTCACGAACGTTGATATTATCTTGTCTTTAGGAAAAATTTGTAAGTTTCCGTAAAGTACGGGTATAATTTTGTAAGTTGTACCACAGTTTTCCTTTGTCTGTATTCTTTAATTAATGTCCATTAATTTTAATTTGTAAATCATATTCGTAAACAGTAACTCAGATAATATAATATCTCTGTCAAGATTGAGTTATTCGTATTAGTTTCGGAACCTTATTACGGATATTACTCTCAGAGGAGTAAATTAGCTTCCTAAGAGGACCACGTGAATAGAGGACCCCTCAATGTTCCCGAGATCCTCGAGACAAGGTCCTTCCCATCTCTGGTTATGTTTACCAGACACTAAATACTACCAAGTTGTGTTCTAAAATTTAAAATACTGTAACACTCTCCTTATGTGTAGGTCATCTTTGACATAAAACTTGAAACTTAACACTAAAAAAGGAGACCTGACCACTATACACCATACTAGGGGAGAACACTACAACCCGTCACCGTCGAGGGTCAGTCGGTGTAATAGAACGTCTATTTTTTGATTATATGAATCTTGGTAAGACATAGGTCTGTCGGTAAAATAAAAAAGTGAAGGTCACCTCATGAGGTATTTATTGTACTCTATAAGTTATGAAATAATATTTTACCGAAACACAAACTACTAAAACGGGTCAAGTCAAGTCAAGTCAAGTCAGCGACAGTACAGGCTGAGAGACGCTGAGGTACTTAACGTCGTGCGGTCCGGAGGGACAGGTAGTGGTTCTCTGAAGTGAGTTTGAGTGCAGGTAGCTCAACCACTACGGTAAGTCGGTAGAGTAGGAGACAGTAGGGGAAGAGGACGGGGGTTAAGGAGGGTCGTAGTCTCAGAAAGGGTTACTCAGTTGAGAAGCGTAGTCCACCGGTTTCATGACCTCAAAGTCGAAATCGTAGTAAGGAAGGTTTCTTATGGCTCCTGATTAGAGGAAATCTTACCTATCCAACCTAGAGGAACGTCAGGTTCCCTGAGAGTTCTCAGAAGAGGTTGTGGTGTCAAGTTTTCGTAGTTAAGAAGTCACGAGTCGGAAGGAGTGTCAGGTTGAGAGTGTAGGTATGTAATGGTGACCTTTTTGGTATCGGAACTGATCTGTCTGGAAACGACTGTTTCATTACAGACGAAAAATTATACGATAGATCCACCAGTATTGAAAGGAAGGTTCCTCAATTCACAGAAAATTAAAGTACCGACCGTAGTGGTAGACGTCACTAAAACCTCGGGTTTTTTTATTTCAGACTGTGATAAAGGTGACAAAGGGGTTGATAAAGGGTACTTCACTACCCTGGTCTATGGTACTAGCAGTAAAAGACTTGCAACTCGAAATTGACATCCGATTTAATTGACAAGACTCTTACAAATTCTATTCGATCTGATTCCATACTACCAGTGTGGAAATTGAATATTACACAAATGATCCTATATTGGGTTGTATTTAACTCCTTTTGTACATATATATAAATACACGATAGTGTTGTTGAGAGTACGAATTCTGGGGTCCTCCAATCCTCTAACTCTTCCTTTTTTACTTATACCGAACGTAAAGAGGAGACGAAGAGTAAAATATTCATCCAGGTCCTAATTAGGAGGTAAATGGGTTTTTTCGTTTGAAAATTATAGATTTTCGACAATTACCTATAAATGGTTTTATAAAGGGACGGTTTGTGATTGTTGTATCGTTGTTTTTGACAAAGAACTAGTTAATGGAGTCCGTGTTTATAAAGTAGTAATAAATATATAAAAACCTATTTTCATACCTTCTATCGTCTAATGAAAAAGACCTCCCCAACTTAAATTTTGAAAAATAATTAACTCTAATGAAATCATCCGTTTAAAAGTTAATCTTTTTAAGTTTAGTGATTTCGTGTCCTGATCATTTAAATTATCTCTAACTTGTCGTCCCTTTTTATAGACTTAAAGTTGACTCGGTGCAATGAACAGTACTGATAGTTCTACCATTTGATAACCGTCGGTCACCACCCCTTCTTCTCCATATTTCTTCGTGACATTCTTGTTTGAATAGATCTAGGAACTGTCAGTTTCACACCAGGTCCAGATCGTGGTAGACCCCTGAACGATCCTTACGTCTTTGTGTCCGAAAGATGTTCTACATGACTTAAGATTGACTAGGAATAGTTCTAGGGTTTTAGTATCCTTGTAATTACAGATCTTCACGATTAGATGTACAGTTTAACCAGATCCTGTTCGAAACACCATATCCTAAACTCATTGCTCCAATCGGAAGAGTACCACACTTTTCTGGTTATCTCGTCCCACTAAAACTACCCAACAAACCGGTGTCCGGGATTCGTCACGGTACTCGTTGTGTGTGTCCTTAAATGTCTAAACGACGACGAACGTTAAACACGAATAATTGTAGTTAATCTGTTAAAAAAGGTTAGTAAGACTGACTTTTCTCTATGTCTAACCTTATTACTGTTGTACCTGTGAACGTAATATAGTAAGACTCAATTTGGGAAATACTGAACTCATTCCATATATTTGTGAAACTTAAAGTGAAGGTGAGGATATTAAACCTCTCATATTACGTATAAAACATCCTGATACACTTCTAATTTACTCTATTTAACATAGGTAAAGAACTATATTTAGGTCTTTGTATAAATCTAAAGGACACACACATAGGATATGTCTATATATATGTACGTGGTATATAGAGATTACATTTATATATGTTGATATAAAATTTATATATGTATGTTGTAAATATACCTAAAGTGTGTATATCATACATATATATTTTAGATATATGTATAGATATCTCAAACATACATATATTTGTATACAAATACATGTATATGTAACATCAACCAAAATTACGTATAAAATATACGTGCAGGGTATATCAATATCTATATATGCATATACGTGTATATATTAACTCTTATACGTGTGAGAGAACGTGTACCAGAGAAAGGTTGACTAAACAGTAAGTGTCTCTGATAAGTATGTGGGACAGAGATGATCCTACCAAAACTATCTAAAAATATGTCATGTAACGGAACATGATGTTCGATTCCAAGATTTTATTTTTTCGTTCTTTATAACACGGAAGAATTACAGATCCCGATCTTGACTCACTGTAATAAAGAACATGTAAAATAACCATTTCGTAGAGTCCTCCGGTCATCTTTAAGTTCTACCCTTTTGATGATTTACCGTATTTATGACCCCTCACATAAAGTACCCTAATATTTACACTGTGTCGTGTGTTCACAGAGTCACCGTTTTCACAAATCAGTTACGAAAATCTGGATTTCTTGTAAATCTCTTTGCCTTTGATTTTATCCTCCTCTCTTTATTATCTTTTAGACTTAGTAAATCGACTTCAATAAGGTTCTGTGGATCTACTCAATAAGACTCCTATTATAATTAACCATACATACCTCAAAGTCTTATAAGGTCTTCTTTATTATATCAAATATATTTGAATCTTTAGGAAAATAGTAGAGTTTAACAGGTCCTGGGTAATGATCTTATCTAGTACAAAGAGGATTTACATCGGACGCAATAATATCAGGACTTTCACACACACATGTGATCCAACGAAATTAGTACAGGTTGAGAAATGTCGGTATCCCGGATATCGGGTGATCCTAAGAGACAGGTACCCTAAGAGGTCCGTTCTTATGACCTCACCCAACGGTACGGGAAGAGGTCTCCTAGAAAGTCTGGGTCCCTAGTTTAGGAACAGAGAATGAAGAGGACGGAACCGTCCGTCAAAGAAACGGTAATCACGGTGGACCCTTCTAGTATCAAGACATTTGAAGGGAAAAGTTTTCACCCAACCTCTTTTATTCACGAGTTCATTCACATTTTGGGACACATGATTTACATAAGGTGTAGTCGTATAAAAATTTTCCGCAGATGTTGTTATTTCCCTTTGGTAATCGTAAACAAATTGAGTCAGAAATTGAGTCGTAAGGGTTCTGAAAAAGGGAGGTATTTTGTTTTATCGTAGGATTTCTTGTATGGAACCCTTTACGATCTTAGCAAAGATATGATTTTAGTTGAACCCTTCATTTTAAAGTGGTTATTGACATATTTGGTTCCAAATATATTTACGGTTCTAAAATCCTTAATAGAAAAAAGGACAACAATGATCGACCTCTTAAAAAGACTATACATAGATACATTAAGAAGAGTAAAATAAGAATACCTTCAAGAGTAATTTAAAAGAAATGCACAGGAAACCTCTGTGGTCTGATCTATGTCTTAAAGGACGGTTGATCGGAAGAAACTCCCCAGTTGGTTACCGGGGTAAAGAACGAGACGAGTGGACACGAAGACATAGGGTGTCACAAAGGAGTTGTCCCTTAAAGGAGAACCGAGGAAAGGAACCGACACAAGTCGTCGGTCCTACTTACGTCTCGTGATTACCCTTACAAAACGTGATGACACACGGTCTTTCTATGACAGTCTGAAGTCCGGTCTAGAGTCCTATAGGAGAGGACGACGGTCACAAACGAAGGATCACTACTGAAGTACTCCTTTCTTCGTCGGTCCCTCCGTCCGTTCTCCTCCCTAGAACCTAGACCACGGCCGATCGAACGGCGGGAGGGACTGACAACCATGGACGACTACGTTTTACGAAGAGAGGGGGAGTAAGAGGGTCAGAGAGAGGACTCGTACACACCCTTGACGTCGGCTTTCTTAGAAAGGTAGAATTATTCCCTCTTCAATCCCTCTTTATCGACTACCGTACGTACAGGGATAAGGGTCGTGACTTCTTCTGTTTTTACCTATAGCTGTAATAGTAACATTATACAATGACCTTTGGAGAAACACTCTCAGAACACAAAAGGTCTAGTCATAATAAAGGTCGATGACCCGTTACGGAGACTCCATTATAACATAACAAAATTTACGTACCCGGAAAATTTTGAAAAGATAATGTGAAACTTCTTTTGTGGTAATCCATATAAAAATATTTACTTCGTTGCTTTCGAAGTTTTCTAATTCATCAAACGTACCCCAGTTTTCAAGTATTGATTTTATGTCAAAGTCGACTTCCAAACGGACGGAAGGAATTGGTGTGGTACAACTATAATTTCGGGGTGTGGATCTGACCCCGAAATTATCAAGTGAAAGGGACCACTGCGTCTACCATTTCTTAGATGAACGTTAGGTCCTCTGGACACAAACTAGGTACCCAGTCTTTCAAGAGGACCTCTTCCCTTTCTGATGGGTGAGGTCACAAGAACGGACCTCTTAAGGTACCTGTCTCCTCGAACCGTCTAACAACAAGTACCCCAGGGTTTCTCAACCAGTGTTGACTCACTGATTGTGAAGATGAAAGTGAAACCTTTTGACTAGGAAACCTATTTTTGGTTGAGACTACTACCTTACCTCCTATATAATAGTTAGTGACTCTTGATTTGTCTAAAAGTGTAAGTAGAAAAAGACTTTCTTTACGTCACTGTATAAGAATACTGGATAGTAAACAGAGATCTTCGAATAGGTTAAAACACCCACGAGTAAATCATTTCCTTATATTTTAATATAATATTTTAATTCATGTCTTAAACATGAATGTTACTCTGGTGTTTATCGATATTTAATGTTTAAATACTTTTACCTGTTTATAGTTTTTATAATACTTTTAAGACCATACAAGGTACGTGGTTCCATTGTGAAATAGAATATATAAATCAACGTGAGTACGGACAGGAACATAAAAGTACACTATTACGGTCCATTCAATGATGTCACCCGTTCTACTCATAAGGATCTTCGATGAGGGTGTGGACCTTTTATAAAATTGATCAGTATCTTTACTTACATTTGACATATGGGGTGATTTGAGTTTGATTTCCATGGGGTTTGAGAAGAAGGGAAATCAATCTATGTTTAACGGATATTGGTGAAGTTTGAATTGCACTCCCTTCATGTTACTTCCTCCTCAAGTTTATTCTTCTCTATCTACTAATAACGGTAGACAAGTAAGGAGGGAAATTATCTTAACTTGTATATAGGGATATACAACGGTGTCCCGAACGGACATGTCGGTCAATCTCTCCATAGTCCGGGTGAAGTAACTGAACCTGGCGTCAATACACTGACCGAAACCAGTCACCTTTCAACTATCTCCACTGTGGTGTCGGTCCAACTTCGAAAGGTACGTCAATATACATGATTAAGTCCTAGAGGACGAGGACAAGGTGTGATACCCCTTTTGCACAGGATTTGTCACTCTAGAAGAAGTGAAACCCTATTTTTATTCTTCTATGTACCTTCGTCAGGATCTATCTATATGGGTCGTCTCGGTGTCGGTTCGACGTCAGTTTGGTAACGTCTGTGTCAAAATCAGATTGTTCTTTATTTAAGAGAATTAAAAAGTTTGATGATTCTGTGAAACCGTATCATGAGAACGGACCTTTTAGGGTACCTCCCTCCTGGGACCATCCGACGTCAGGTACCCAACGATTCTCAGCCTGTACTGACTCACTGAAGTGAAAGTGAAAAGTGAAAGTACGTAACCTCTTCCTTTACCGTTGGGTGAGGTCACAAGAACGGACCTTTTAGGGTCCATACCCCCTCTAAACACCCAACGGCAGATACCCCAGTGTGTCTCAGCCTATGCTGACTTGGCTGAATCGTCGTCGTCGATTAAGTTCTTTGTATTTAAAATCAAAGGTAAGTCAACCTGAAAAATTTTTCATAATTTCGATTGTGTGTATAATTTTATCGTATTTTTATTAAATATATCGAGATTCCTATACTCAAATTCCTACGTTTCTCGTCACTCTACCTTTCTTCTCGATGGATCGTCGACCTCCTAATGAGAGTTTCGGTGTACCGACCTATCCCTTGACTAGAGTACCGTTTTGAATCAATAAACAAGTGTAGAAGGTAAAAATAGACGAGTAAAGACTAAGTTAAGTCTAGAAAGATTAGGTTTAGGTTTCACAACTTAGTGAGTAAACTTAATTCAGACAACAAAAGGAAACGGAGTTAAATTCGATACAAATGTAAGTATATATATTTTACTGTAATTCACCACCAGTCAAGACTGGTCACTTCTAAATCACACTTATTTCAATAACCATTACCACGACTATACTGAGTTAAGAAGGGTATATACAACACTAACGTCGATAAAGTACACTGGTTGATTTAATTTTCGTTCACACAACTTAATCGACTCTTTTAGTTAGACATAAAATTTGGTTTCATTATTCCTCTATTGTTTAGTTAAAGTTTCTTATGTTTACACACTGTTAATCACTTTTGATAATCATGTTGACAACACTTTATGATTTAAGGATCGACCACAAGTAAACAAGTCAAGTCAAGTCAAGTAAAGTCAGTGAGTCAGCACAGGTTGAGAAACTTTGGGGTACTTAGTATCGTGCGGTCCGGAGGGACAGACAGTGGTTGAGGGTCTCAAGTGAGTCTGAGTGCAGGCAACTCAGTCACTACGGTAGGTCGGTAGAGTAGGAGCCAGTAGGGGAAGAGGAGGACGGGGGTTAGGGAGGGTTATAGTCTCAGAAAAGGTTACTCAGTTGAGAAACGTACTCCACCGGTTTCATGACCTCAAAGTCGAAATCGTAGTAAGGAAGGTTTCTTTAGGGTCTCGACTAGAGGAAGTCTTACCTGACCAACCTAGAGGAACGTCAGGTTCCATGAGAGTTCTCAGAAGAGGTTGTGGTAACAAGTTTTCGTAGTCAAGAAGCCACGAGTCGAAAGAAGTGTCAGGTTGAGAGTGTAGACATGTACTAGTGTCCTTTTTGGTATCGGAACTGATCTGCCTGGAAACAACCGTGTCATTACAGAGTAAACAATACCAGTAAACAATTCGGGACGATTTAACAACTTATCGTTTGATCGATACACAAAGGGGAACTTTGAGTGTCTATTGTAATAGATGTTGAGATGTCCGACTTACAACGAGTGTAACAGAGTTTCTTTTCCATCCCAAAAGTGACTCCTGGTTACATGAGAGTTGTACATTTTACAATTATTTGGGGCATCATCCCCTGATCGTAACGGATATATCAGTTACAGATCAGGAGTTATCAGATCAGATAGTCGTACATCTTTCCTACGGGAGTTAGAGTTCCTTCCCTGTATCCTGAATTACGTGTCATCCACTAGGACTGTCAGAGGGACTTTCGAATTAGTAAAAGTTTACGAGTCTTTACGTCTGTACAAAGAACGACATTTATGACGTAGAGTCATTTTAATTGTCTTAGTTTTACAACAGAATCTTGGTTATGGTGTCAAGTTTTCTACTTCTTATACAACCAAATCTATGAACATTCAATATCGTAGTTTCGCTTCAGACCTATACCCGTTTAAAAATCTACCGATGACACCAATACTCTTCGTGACTATTAAATTGTCGTCTATGATATTTAGTATCGGTAATACAGTTACACCTCATAATTAGTATATAGACAAAATTGTCATATCCATGGTATTTACTAATTCTACTTAAAGGGGTTACTGTCAAGAAAAGTCAGGTAAGTAGTAGTGGTAGTAGTAGAAATAATAATAGTGGTACTGTTCGTTAATTCACAGAAAGTATAATTCGTTGCATCCATATATGTGTTTCTTTTAAGAGTTTTACATAAATGTAATCTTATAACTAAAAGATGTTTTTAGAAAGTTTATTTTTCTACCAAAAGTCAGTTCCAGTTAAAAAATATAAAGTTGAATAAAAAGATTAGCTATTAAAACTAAAATTATACTATGGACGGACGAGTTAGTTTAAGTATAAATACATATTTGAACCGTTCATAACTTAGTATTTGGTATTGGGTACATGAATTTTCTTTTTATTATTCCACAGTCTTTTATATTTCGTTATTCACTTTCTGATTATGTATTTAAACCTCTGTCCTCAGTATACTCGATGTTACTAACTACTTCAGAGTACCCCCTGAATTCAGTCTGTGACCTCAGGTTTTCCTATATGTATCCATTTCTATATCTTCGTTTACAAGGTCCGGTACCATCGTTAAACTAGTTCCCATATCTTTACCTTGTTTGTGCTAGTCCAATCTTTTATTACTCTTTTGTAGTTAGGTTGATTTGGTCTCTTTAGTCTTTTGTCTTGTTACCTTTTACATTTGGTACTGTTTATATTGTTAACTTGAGTTTCCACGTCTTATATCATTCCCTAAGTCAAAAGGTCTCTATATACTTCTAAATCCTATTTCCTCTGTAACTTCTGTTCCAACATAACGGGACCCTATATGTCCTTATGTACTCATAGTTTTGACTGTATAAACGATGAAAGACCCGGGTTTCTGTTCGTGTTTCTCGTCGACGACGCGTCACGACCTCGTCTCCAACGTGCCACGACCTCGTCGACACTCCTCTATGGGGTGTAGGTTCCCGTCTCTTTGGTGTCGTTCTGCCATCCTCCCCGTTTTAGTGTAAATCTTAGTTTGGGATATGAGCGGTCTCTATGAGTCTCCCGAGTTTTGTTTGGATCACGTGTGGTCCTGGGTCTCTGAGATATCTCTGACTCCGTCTTGACACAAACTCACAAAGGACACCTCCATGGCCAGTCGTTACCTGACGACGTCCCTATCTTCGAGACCCACGTCGTCTCGACCCCTACCGTATTCGGGAGAACCTTCTCCAGTGGTAATTGGTGTGGTGTCTCGGTGGTCTTGAATGTGACCTGACCCCTTTGTCTAAGAACCTCCCTAGTTTGTCTTGGAACAAGTGTCCTGAGTCTCCTTTCCTCGTGACTGGGTTTAAATGGTCACTCACAGGTCTCAGAAACTACCTCAGCACCCAGTCGTCACCGGCCTACGTCCCAACCCCCGTGACTCACGTCGTCACGTTCGTGCCCTGGAAATCTTCCTCCAGCGGTAATAGAGGTCCAAGTCTCCAATTTCGGAGACGGACGTTACTCCCTCTGGTCCCAAGCTTGGGACCCAACCCTTCTAAGGGACCTCTTCCTTTACCGTTGGGTAAGGTCATAAGAACGGACCTCTTAGGGTACCTACCTCCTCGGACCACCCGATGTCAGGTGCCCCAACGTTTCTCAATCTGTGTTGACTCACTGAAGTGAGTGAGTGAGTGGAGGTGGTATCAAACCGGGGTTCAGTTTGTTGTCCCTCCCTTGTGTCGGGGTGGGTAGTTGTCTTTTAACCTAATTTCTAAATGATCCTACCGGGGTTCGGTTAGTCTAGTTCTGAGCCAAAGGGGGAGTCAGTCAGAGAGGGTAGTCCTTCGACGGTATTCGGACAATAAGAAGAGGTAGTCTCCCGTCTGTCTTACTTTTGGTGTTAGTGTCTTTTGATTAGTTTGACTAGTGTACCTGGTGTCAAGTCAAGTCAAGTCAGCGAGTCAGTACAGGTTGAAAAACGTTGGAGTACCTTAACGTCGTGGGGTCCGGAGGGACAGGTAGTAGTTGAGGACCTCAAGTGAGTGTGAGTGCAGGTAGCTCAGGCACTACGGTAGGTCGGTAGAGTAGGAGACAACAGGGGAGAAGGTTGACGGGTGTTAGGGAGGGTCGTAGTCTCAGAAAAAGTTACTCAGTTGAGAAGAGTACTCCACCGGTTTCATGACCTCAAAGTCGAAATGGTAGTAAAGAAGGTTTCTTTAGGGTCCCGACTAGAGGAAGTCTTACCTGACCGACCTAGAGGAACGTCAGGTTCCCTGAGAGTTCTCAGAAGAGGTTGTGGTATCAAGTTTTCGTAGTTAAGAAGCCGCTAGTCGAAAGAAGTGTCAGGTTGAGAGTGTAGGTATGTACTGGTAACCTTTTTGGTATCGGAACTGATCTACCTAGAATCAACCGTTTCATTACAGAGACGAAAACTTATACGATAGATCCAACCAGTATTGAAAAGAAGGTTCCTCATTCGTAGAAAATTAAAGTACCGACGTCAGTGGTAGACGTCACTAAAACCTCGGGTTTTGTGTGTTTCAGACTGTGACAAAGGGGTAGATAAACGGTACTTCACTACCCTGGTCTACGGTACTAGAAACAAAAGACTTACAACTCGAAATTCGGTTGAAAAAGTGAGAGGAGAAAGTGAAAGTAGTTCTCCGCAAAATCAAGGAGAAGTGAAAGACGGTATTCCCTCCACAGTAGACGTATAGACTCTAATAACTCTAAAGAGGGGGGTTAGAACTAAGGTCGAACACGAAGAAGGTCGGGTCGTAAAGAGTACTACATGAGACGTATATTCAATTTATTCGTCCCACTGTTATATGTCGGAACTGCATGAGGGAAAGGATAAACCTTGGTCAGACAACAAGGCACAGGTCAAGATTGACAACGAAAGACTGGACGTATGTCTAAAGAGTTCTCCGTCCAGTCCACCAGACCATAAGGGTAGAGAAAGTCTTAAAAGGCGTCAAATAACACTAGGTGTGTCAGTTTCCGAAACCGTATCAGTTATTTCGTCTTTATTTATAAAAAGACCTTGAGAGAATGAAAAAGGTACTAGGTCGTCTACAACCGTCAAACTAGAGACCAAGGAGACGGAAAAGACTTTGGTCGAACTTGTAGTCCCTCAAGTGTCAAGTGCATAACAACTTCGGACCGAACCTCTTAAAACTCGTAATGAAATGATCGTTCACTTTACTCACGTTAACACACCATCAAACTCGTAAGAAACCGTAACGGAAAGAAACCCTAACCTTACTTTTGACTGGAAAAGGGTCAGGACACCGGTGACGACTCAAAAGGTTTAAACGATCGTATAACTCACGTCGTGACATCGGATGATCCGAGGAGAGAGGTTCCCTAAGAGGTCCGTTCTTATGACCTCACCCAACGGTAAAGGAAGAGGTCCCTTCGAAGGGTTGGGTCCCTAGCTTGGACTCAGAGGGTGGAACGTCCGTCTGCGAAATTGGAGACTCGGTGGTCTCTTCAGGAGTGTACCTGGTGTCGGAACAGATTAAGTTACTTTGGTACTCTGTACGGCATATCTCGGTGAGTTCTGTCTGTCCAGTACCACCTCTCAAGACTGTTTTACACCAGGTGACCTCTTTCCTTTAGTAAAGTCATAAGAATGGAACTCTTGGAGTACTTGTCATACTTTTCCGTTTTTCTATTCTGTGACTTTCTACTTGAAGGGTCTAGTCATCTACGGGTTATACGATGACCTCTTGTCACCTATTTATTGAGGTGTCTTTTACTTCTGTGTCTCGGTTTCGTCGTTGTTGTAGGCCAACACCTACACTGACCACTACCTTCATTTCAGACTACGACATTTTTCGTCACAACGTATCCTTGGACCTTAGTTCCAGGTACTTAGTTCCGTTTAACCTGCACCAGTTTGTCCTCTATCCTTCTCACTTGTAGTTGTAAAATCCTTAGTCACTTGATTTTACCTGACCTTACCCACTTAAATTGAGTCTACTGGTAATATAGATAATGACACCCGTTCTTAGGGAATCTTCTTTACCTCATCGGGAGTCTCCGTTGTTCTCAGGTTTTACGTCATGAACCTACGTTAGAGTTTTTACCGTCTTACTAGAAATAAGCAAAGATTCCGTTTAGTAAGTTTTAGTGTCATTAGGTTCAGATACGGGTTTGGTCATTACGATTTCTTCGACTTCAACTTGCCAACATACTTCTGGATGTTCTGGAAGATCTTGATTGTAGGGGGTTTTTACAGTAAAAGTCATATTCCCTGACCTTACGTTTTCATCCTTCAGTTCTTTATGGACCTTATTATCCTTTAAAACCGGAACCTCATGTCTTACTTGGTCCCATTTATATTATCTCGAAACGGTTCTCTTGTGTGACCAGTATCGTTTGTGGGGGAAGGTTATTGTGTTCTTTTCTGTGATGTGTACCTGTAGTGGTCTACCAGTTATGTCTTTAGTCTAACCAATATAAGAAACGTCGGTTTCTACCTCTTCGAGATATGTCAGAGTCGTTTTGGTTCCGTCCCTCGACTGACACCGAGTCTAGTACTTGAGGAATAACGGTTTAAGTCTGAATTTAACTTCTTTCTTCCCTTTTGGTGATTTGGTAAGTCCATACTGGCTTTAGTTTAGGGAATACTAATATGTCACCTTCACTCTTTATTTAAGTTCCCTAATCTAGACTATCGTCTCACGGACTTCTTGATTCCTGCCTCCAAGTACTGTAACATGTCCTCCGTCCCTAGTTCTAGTAGGGGTTCCCCCTTTTTTTTACGTTTTTCCTTTTTACCAACAACCTACTTCGGAATATTTATCGACACTTTTCTTCTCTTCGTTTTCCGTTTCCTCTTTCTCTTTCTATATACTTTAACCTAAGTCTTAAAGTTTCTTCTCGTTCCTCTCTATCCTTTCGGAAGGAGTCACTAGTCACGTTTCTTTATCTCCTTTTGTTATCTTACCCTTTTTGATCTCAAGAGAAGTTCCCTTGTAAAGTACGTTCCTACCCGTGTTATTTCCTGTCTATACCATACTTGGACGTTTTCGTCTTCTATAATTCTTCTCCACCGTTCTTATGTCTCTTCTTGATATGTCTTTTCCAGATAGAAGTGTTAGGTCTATTAGTGCTTCCACACTAGTGAATGGATCTCGATCTGTAGGACCTTACGCCTCAGGTTACCCGTAATCCTTCGTAGTGATACTTGTTTCGATCACCTCCACTACCTTAAGGTCAACTCAATAACGTTTAAGATTTTCTACTACGACACTTTCACGACGTGAGTTATACGGTCGTTTCAACCTTTTGAGTCGTCACCGGTGTCCTGACCTTTTCCAGTTAAAAGTAAGGTTAGGGTTTCTTTCCGTTACGGTTTCTTACGAGTTTGATGGTGTGTTAACGTGAGTAGAGTGTACGATCGTTTCATCACGAGTTTTAAGAGGTTCGGTCCGAAGTTATCATGTACTTGGTACTTGAAGGTCTACAAGTTCGACCAAAATCTTTTCCGTCTTCTTGGTCTCTAGTTTAACGGTTGGAGTCGACCTAGTAACTTTTTCGTTCTTTTAAGGTCTTTTTGTAGAGGACGAAATAACTGATACGGTTTCGGAAACTGACACACCTAGTGTTATTTGACACCTTTTAAGACTTTCTACCCTTATGGTCTGGTGTACTGGACGGAGGACTCTTTAGACATACGTCCAGTCCTTCGTTGTCAATCTTGACCTGTACATTGTTGTCTGACTAAGGTTTAACCCCTTCCTCAATACAGTTCCGACATATGACAGTGGGACGAATAAATTTATATACGTCTCATGTAGTACTCTTTACGATCTGACCTTCTTCGTGCTCGACCTTAGTTCTGACGACTCAATAGTTATTGGGTCAATAGTTGGAGTTCTGACTCCAATAGCTATTGGAGTCAATACGTCTACTGTCGTAGAAATACCTTCTTTCGTTTTTATTTATTTATTTATTTCTCGGAGAACTACTTTCACTTTCTCCTCTCATGTTTTCCGAATTTTGAGTTGTAAGTCTTTTGACTCAAGTACCGGAGACCAGGGTAGTGAAGTACCATTTATCTACCCCTCCGTTACCTTTACTGTCTTAAATCCCCCGTCCCGAGGTTTTAGTGACGTCTATCACTGATGTCGGTACTTTAATTTTCTGTGAACGAGGAGCCTTCTTTTCAATACTGGTTGTACTGTCGTATAATTTTTCGTCTCTGTAATGAAACGGTTGTTTCCAGATAGATCAGTTCCGATACTAAAATGTCATCAGTACACATCTACACTCTGATATTTACCTGATATTTCTTCCGACTAACCACTTCTTGACACCACAACCTCTTCGGAGAGCTCTCAGGGAACCTGACGGTCCTCTAGGTTGGTTAGTTAGGATTTCCTTTAGTCAGGATTTATAAGTAAAATTCCTGACTATGACTTTAACTTCTGTCTCCTGTTTCCCTACTGTCTCCTGTTTCCCTACTGTCTCCTACTCTGCCAACTTACGGTAGTGAATGATTTACCTGTACTTAAACTCATTTGAGGCCCATTTGAACAACTACCTGTCTCTCCGGACCGCACGACGGTAGGTACCCCAGTGTTTCTCAGTCTGTACTGACTCGTTGACTTGACTTGACTTGACCCGTGTTTCTGAGGACCCTGACCAGTCGACGTCCCCGTCGTCCTTTTCCTCCGTCTGACCTGTTCACTTTTACCCTTTTTTCTAAGTACGTTACTCATACTGGTAACGTTTCAGTTAGTCCCTAAATTCTCTACCGTAAGCAGTGCACGAAGTGAGTTCTATACCCTCCAAGGTTTACTTGAAGGACTAGGTTAGTGGAAGTCTTTGTATTCAACTGGACTAAGACATATAAGACGGACACAAAAGTGAGTTTCTACTTTGACGTCCCCTGGTCCCTTCTGTTTCCGTCTAGTTTTCTCCAGCACGCACTAACCGGGTACACAATACTTAATTACAGTTGTACTATGTTCACTGTCGATTAACCTTCTAATTAATCCGTGATCTACGAATATATATTGGCACTATGTCTTCGAGGAAAACACCTGTCATATTTTTTATCGTCGACTTTCAGTGACTCCAGAACGAAAACGGTCTGTGACTTGATACGTAGAATTTAATTAAGAATGTCTTTTAAGGAAAATGGTCTTTTCAAATGATCCCGAAACCCTTCGAGTGAGTGACTTCCAGTGTTTCGATGGTCTCTACTTCGGTCTCACTCAGTATCATACAGATTGACGTTTCAAGAAGAGAACTTAGCCCATGATATAACGGGGAGTGTCAAAACTTAGATATCTTAAGTCTCATAATTCTATGTTTATTTATACATACACCCTATATTTTTATGTTGTTTGATTATTTTCATTGTTGTTTTATTCTTCGTCTGAGTGTCTATTTCTCGTGTTTGATCACTAGTGGTCTCTTCATCCCCGTTATAATCACACCCCTCCCATCCTCCATGTTTGATAAAACAAATAGCAACAAAACATGACAAAGTGTTATGTAACCCTTCTGACTGTTATAAAACATTGTTAACATTTACCTTTTATTGGAAATGTTAACATAATTTACGACATTTACATTTGTTCTGGTTCTTTTCTTAGGTCCCCAAACACTTCACTATATTACTCAAAGATAAATCTATACACCGATGACTCCAGTGACGTTTAGTGAGTTCCTCTATTAATCTCTGTTTTAATCTCAAACCCTCTCTGTCTCCAGTACCAACGTCCACCTATAAATCCTTAGAATGTTTATTATCTAAAATTAACTTTGGTATCTCACTTACTTTAGAGGTTCCCCTTCTTGTATGTCTATTTCCCTACTAAGTTTACTATTTCACCCTTAACATCCCCTCTTTCCTTCGTGTTTCTTTCGTTTTCTGACCGTCTCTATATCCTCTGAACAGCTTTTCAACGCCTTTCACCGTTAACACCTTCTTTATGAATAAGATAATTACTTGACAAAGGTAACTACAGTGTTTTCTTGTGACCGAGATGATTATATATTTATAAATCTTCTTTTTAAATCTTCGGGAATTTTTAGTTTATAAAAATTTGTATGTAAAAAAAAGATATCCTTTCGTATCGTTTATAAACAGTGTTCTTCTTATTTCCCACGAGTCACACCAATGTCTGACTCAATTCCTATATGTGTCAATTCGTCTAAAATATTGATTACATGACCGGTCTCCTAATGTATTGTACACCTTGCTGACAAAATAGTCCAAGTCCGAAGACACCAAATCTTCAAGAGAACGTTTTACTCATTCTTTAAAATACCTTATAAAATCCGAGACGGTGTCCCGAAGAGTCCACCGAGTCGTCATTTCTTAGGTGGACGTTACGTCCTGACACCCAAGTCAGGGACCGTAGTCTTTCTAGACGACGTCTTCATTTACTGTTGGGTGAACGGACCCTTTCGGGTACCTGTCTCCTCGGACCACCCGATCTCAAGTACCTTATAGTTTTCTCAGCCTGCACTGAGACTGATTTGTCTTCGTTGTACCTTGTACACAAAAAAAAACAAAAACAAAAACAAAAACAGAATTTACAGATAGGAGACTTGAGAGAACTTCGTTCTGAAAAAAAAGAGGTATTCTATTACTACTACTATTACTACCATGACCACCAACATTAATTATAAATAATTTATATATGTTAGACGGACTCGAGATTTAAAAATTTTTTATTACAAGTTAAAATATTATTTATGCATAAAACCAGAAGTAGGGTCAAGGACCGGTCTCGCGGATTTTACGAATATTAAAGGATTCACTATTTTCGATTTCCTTATAGAAATCAATATTATAGACCTAAAACACGGTTGAAAGATTTAGTCTAGGTCTCTTTATTCCTACGTGTCTCGTGGAAAACAATAAGTATCGTCCGGGTAAGTTGATGTTGACTCAAATACAATTTAAGGTACTAACAACCTTTCAGGGACTCCATTCCTCTTCCCCCAACCCCAAACCCCATGACCCCTATTCCTTCAGTTACGTGTCTTTCGACTCCACTGTAAACCATGTTTTTGTAAACGGTTTGGTACGTCTAATTAAAAAACTTATATTTTTTATTGAACACTTTTCAAACCCTAACTGTATATGTGCGACGACATAAATTTTGTCTATTGGTTGTTCCTGGATGAGAATACGTGTCCCTTGAGATGACTTGTGATACATTATTGAATCTGTCCTTTTATTAAACTTTTTCTTATCTATGAACATACACACGTACGCACAATCAGTGAACCAACACAGACTGAGAAACGTTGAGGTACCTAACATCGGGTGATCCGAAAAAAAAAAACCAGGTAGCTTAAGAGGTCCGTTCTTATAACCTCATCCAACGGTAAGAGAAGAGGTCCCCTAGAAGGACTGGGTCCCTAACTTGGAACCAAATGGACGTAACATCCGTCTAAGAAATGACAGACTCGATAGTCCCTTCGCGGGTCTATGAACATACACACATTGATTTAGTAAAACGACATGCGGACTTTGATTGTGTTGTAACAATTAGTTGAGGTTATATTTTATTTACAATATTTTTTTTTTCGTTTTCTATGGTTCCATGATATTCCTTTTCTGTATTCATGATATAATTCATTACAAAGTGTACTCATACCGAACCTTATACTTTCACCAACAATTACCTAGGCTCGTTCAGTCTTTCTCTTTTTGTTTATAACGTATAATTACGTATATACACCTTAGATCTTTTTTACTATGTCTAATAGAATAAACTGTTTTGTCTTATTCTCTGTGTCTATGTCTCTTGTTTACATACTTGTGGTTCCCCCTTTCCCCACCACCACCCTCCTTGACCCTCTAACCGTAACTGTGTATATGTGATAGTTATGATATATGTTTTATATATTGATCACTCTTACATGGTATAACGTGTCCCTTGAGATAAATTACGTGATACCACTGGACTTACCCTTTATTCGGGGTTTCTTTCCCTTATATACATATAGATACTGACTAAGTATAACGAAATGTCGTCTTTAATTGAGTTGTAACATTTGGTTGGTATGAGGTTATTTTGGATTAAAATTTTTAACTTTTTTTTTATCTAAATATCTGTACCGATGTTTCCTGTGATTTTGATAACATAGTATATTTTCTTCAATTTCTTTGAATTCTCTATATTTATATACTGTACCAGTTTTATAGGATTTGTAATTATTAAACTTGTTTTTAACCCGAAATAAAATAAATTTATTTTTTGGTTTTCTGTTGGTTGGTTGGTTCGTTTGGTTTTAAATGAAAACCATTATCGAGAGAAGGACCATATAACGAGAATAGATCTAAGGAAATCCGTCAATACAAATACAGCGAGTCAGCACAGACTGAGACGCTAGAGTACATGACACATCGGGTGGTCCAAGGAGACAAGTACTTTAAGAGGTCCGTTCTTATGACCTCACCCAACGGTAAGGGAAGAAGTCCCCTAGAAGGGTTGGGTCAATAGATTGGGTCCAAAGGGTGTAACGCCCGTCAATTCCCCCTCTGCTTTTCGAGAAGGAATAAAACGACCCGGGACTAACAGAAGACAAACTTTATTAGGTTCACGGTTTCATCGCGTAAGACCTCACCGTATACGACGATAAGAATTCTTTGATTAATGTGACTTTTTTACATACTTTTAGAAAACTTGTTCCTTTGGTGTTTAGTTTTCGTCTTTGTGTCCTACCTTTGGATGATAAGTGTTGGGTCTTGTCCGATGACATGTTTTATAAGAAGGGGTTGAAGGGGCAGTGGACCAAAAGGAAGTAGGTGAGACCGAAAGGTCGGTAACTCGGTGAGACGGGGTGTCCACAGAAAGAATTGTGTTTAACTTAGTATATGCAGAAGTTTTTGAAAGAGATTTACTACAAGATGTACTAACGATATTGTACTGGTTATGTCGCAGTTTTTAATAACGGTCAAAAAAAAAAAAAGGAAAAGGGAAAATTACAGACGGATGGACCGCTCGACTCTCGGCTTCTTAACTACGAAAACTTGACACCACAACCTCTTCTGAGAACTCTCAGGGAACCTGACGTTCCTCTAGGTTGGTCAGGTAAGACTTCCTCTAGTCGGGACCCTAAAGAAACCTTCCTTACTACGATTTCGACTTTGAGGTCATGAAACCGGTGGAGTACGCTTCTCAACTGAGTAACCTTTTCTGAGACTACGACCCTCCCTAACCCCCGTCCTCCTCCCCCCCTGCTGTCTCCTACTCTACCGACCTACCGTAGTGGCTGAGCTACCTGCACTCAAACTTACTTGAGGCCCTCAACCACTACCTGTCCCTCCGGACCGCACGACACTAAGTACACCAGTGTTTCTCAGTCTGTGCTGACTCTCTGACTTTACTTGACTTGACTTGACATGGACCACTAATGGGTTTGAACGATAATGTACTCGTGTCGATTGTGAAAGTTGAGTGCTGAGGAAATTTTAAGACAAAGATAATTATATAGACTTTACAGAAATAAGAAAAGACAGAGTTTAAGGTTGAATAGAAGATCCTGTGTTATGTTTAAAACCAACTAGCTTACCGACAACAATCAGTGATTCAGCATAGCCTAAGAAACACTAGGGTACCTGACGTCGTCTGGTCTGAGAAGACAGGAGGTGATAGAGGGTCTCAAACGGGTTTAAGTACAGGTAACTTGACCACTACGACAGAGTGCTATAGTACGAGACGGTAGGGGAAGAGGAAAACCGAAGTTAGAAAGGGTCGTAGTTCCAGAAAAGGTTACTCAGTCGAGAAGTGTAGTCCACCGGTTTAATCACCTTGAAGTCGTAATCAGGGAGGTTATTTATAAGTCTCAATTAAAGGAAATTATGACTGACCGAACTAAAGGAATCATGAAGAGAGAATAGCGACCAGAGAGAGAATACAAAATTTCGCGATAAAGGGATCACAGGAGTATGGTCATAATGTGATACATAATGTGTCCATAGAGACGGTGTTTTAACACCCGAGGAATTTCCTTCTTTGAAAAAAATACGAAGAAACCTAGGACTTGTTTATTCGGCTCTCGGATATTTCTTCCAAAAGGTACTTACATACAAATAAATAAACTTAGTTACCCTTTTGGTCATTCGGAGGTCTTTTTTTTCTTTTTGCTAAAGGGAAAATGTTCAATCGTTCAATCGGTATTCGAACACAAGAGTCATTTCACTCACACAGATAGATATATTGTAAAAACCTTTTTTTCTTTTATGGAGGATTCCTAAATTCCCTTTATCGATACCATTTACTTAAAACACAAGGACTCAGTTATCAAAAACAAAAAAAAAAATTCTAAGTAAGTCATATGTAAAAGTTATAAGAGATTGTTAAAGTGAATTTTTTGATTACATATACCCTTTACTAAAACTTTTCGAGTTAACAATTTTCTTTAGAGAAATTCTACCTGACAATTTTGTTAGACTTCAACGTATCGTTTACATAAATCACCATCTAACACTAGACTGGATCTAAATGAAGGGTTTCCATTTTTTAAATATAAAACCTATCTGTGTATACAAAATTTGTATCAAATTTATTATAATAATTCCTCTTGTTTAACCGAATACATTTTATCCGAAGACACCTAGGGGGAGTATGATAAAACGATTACAACGATCCCAAATAAATTATTTAAAATATAGTAAAACTCTTGAAACCGGAATTTATCATTACTTTGACGACTGATAAGATCGTAATACTAAAGATTTTCTCGAAGATATACTGAGTTATCATACACTACAACGGTAGTATGTCCCTTTTTCTAAATAAACGTCATTAAAGATAACGTAAATTGACGGTTGTCATGACGTAAAAACTTACGTACATATTACAGTTCACATAGAGACGAGGTCTGATCAATCTAGTACAAAAGAGTAACTAAAATATTTTTCAGGAGACCTCAGACTTACATTCCTTACTCTGAAGGGTAGTCTGAAAATTAGATAACCTTTAATACCCCACACCTTCGAACCGATACTTTACTGAACACACCAGAGACCTCAGATAGATATAGAACCTATTGACGGTTCCTCTCCTTTTCTAACAAAGAAGATCTATACTTCTATGTATGGTTGTTCCTGATGATTTATCGTGGTTCTTGATATAAGTTATAGAATATCATTAGATACTCCCTTTTCTTAGACTTTTTCGTGTACCTACCGTTCTCAACCTATGTTGAATCGTTGATTTGGTGGTGGTGAAACCACATATGAACTTTGATTATTTTGTGACATTTAATTGATATAAAGTTATTTTTTAATTCTATAGTATATACACTATTAAAAAAAGTCACAAATTTTACGTTAATAAAATCGGGTAAATGAACACTGAGTAGAAGAGTAGGTGGGTGACGATCTGTCTATAAAGTATGACTAACATAAAAAATGTTGAGTACCACCGAGTCTACCACTTCTTAGACGGACGTTACGTCTTCTCGACCTAAACTAAGGACTCAACCCTTCTAGGGGACCTCTTCCCTTACCGTTGGGTGAGATCATAAGGAGGGACCTTTTAAAGTACCTGTCTTCTCGGACCACTCGGTGTCAGGTACCTCTATATTTCTCAGTCTGTGTTGACTCACTTATTGTGTGTATGTACCCTAAGAAAATAAATACTCTGAAAAAACAAAATAAAGTGGGTATAACTCCGGATTTTTAAGAAATAAATAAGGAATTTTTTTTGTTTTTGTATTCGTTTTTTTTTGGGTATAAATACTGGTGAATGAAAAAATAGTATTAGAATCTGTAAACTATGAAGGGAATATTACATAATTTCTCCATGTCATAAGATGAAGAGACTCCGTCTTAAAATTCATAAAATATACTCGAATGATTGTTTTGGTAGTCATTACTTATAAGTAGTAAAAACTTTGTAAATCATAAAAACTATAAAAACTTTTATAATCACAAGATGAACTTAGGGGAGGGTTATCAGTGAAGAACCAAAGTACAACATGAAAATTCGTCAGTGTGGTAAAGAGAAAGGAATTTTTTCGTTTTGGGTAATTTGTCAGTTGTAAATTAATCAAAATAAAGAAATCTAAATAGAGTGATAGATGATGATAAAAATTAAGTGATAGTTTTACGATTTATTTAATCTTCTTAAAAGGACGAAAAAAAAAAGGAAAGAGACACATGTTTGTGTTTCTTTACAATCTCAAAGGACCTCAAGAATAAAATACATAAGAAAGGTCAATTTAATCGAGAAATTACTTTATTACATCACAATAATTACATATAGTGAACCATTCTAAAAAATTACATAAATGTAAACGTTGACATATGTCTACACGAACCGTCCGACACAGAGTTAAAATTTAAGTCTTTTATTGCGAAATGTCCATTTGGTCCAGTTACGTATGACTTAGTAAAAGAAATCCTGAGAAAACTGATCTTATTACTAATTTTAGAAACCAGTTGATAAAGAAGAAATGTTCTTTACAAACCTCATCCTCCGTGCATCTGAAAACTTCGTACCATTAATCATACACTACTCTGAACCGATAAAAAAAAGAAAAACCGACATGGTGTACCGTAAACTCTAGACAAGACGTTAGTACCTAGTGTGGACACGGGGAACGTCACCTTCAAGTCTCAGAATTGGTGACCCGGTGGTCCCTTTAGGACTCTGAATAGATAAGAATGTCATGAGTCTGATAATGTTATTTGATCAAATAGTTGTCTGACTGATGTTTTACTCATACCTCATTTGTATATTCTGAGTGTATTCTGAGTGGTCTCTTTACTTCACCCAATGTCAAACCTATTCCGTATTGTTAGTAAAACCATTCGAGATTCTTTACAACCAAAATAAAATAACCATGTTGTTTAAATTTTGGACTACCGTGAGACAAGTCCAGGTTATATGTAGGACTGTCGAGTCTTAGACTGTAGAGTCTAGGAAGAGGTTACTTTCTCTAGACAAGGAATCGCTTACAGACTAATATATAGGACCCGGGTTCTTTTTAGTTTGTTTGGTCATTGAGGAACAACAACGGTCTATTGTTCTTAAAAAACTTTTTTACAAACTACCATTACGAGTTACTTCATGTTTCCCGTTTCGAATTTCCCCGTAGGTAACTAGTTCAACATGGTCAAACCCTTCGGTTCACCTAGTATTAGTGTTAGTAAGTTTCGTTTTATTTAGAACTTTCAGGTAACTCAGTTTCTTTATTGATGTTTCTTCTTTATGAAACTTCACAAGGTGGTTTCGGTGACAATTACGTTTTCTAATTGTTTATTTTGTCCTTATATAAGATAGTGTCAAAATTGTACATTTTATTCATAAATGTTTGTATCCTCCAAAATGATAAAGAACACGATTAATGTAAAAAAAGTATTAAATCTCTATACGAGTAGTTCTAATAGTTGTCAGTAGAGATATTGTTAAGTATATTAGGTTACCGAATTGTTTTATCTTCGAATGTAAAACGAGTTCGACTCAGACCGTACCAACCGATGAGGACTCGTCGAGAAGTAACTCATTATGTCAAAAGGATTACGGAGATAGAACAGATAAAGAAACGAAGTTCAGTGTACCTGTGTGTAATGGAGGTGATTGTAAGACAACTTACCTTCACTAGTACCCCGGAGATGGATTGACTACCGGGTCTGTCATTTATTAAAAGAACATTACGTCCTCTGAGTCCAAGTCAGGGACTCAACCTTTCTAGGGGACCTCTTCCTTCACCGATGAGTAAGGTCATAAGAGAGGATCTCTTAAGGTGCCTCTCGCCTCGGGTCGTCCGACGTCAGGTACCGCAACGTTTCTCAGCCTGTGTTTGATTACAGTCTGTACTTACTTACTGCTTGTGAAAATGTAAGTGATGGATTGACGTTCCCCTCTACCTTTTCAGTCCCTCTACCTTTTCAGTCTACCTTTTCACCTATAACCACTCGGGAGTCGGAGACGGTGTTATCTGTACGTAAAAAGAGAGAATGTCTATTCATTTCTTACCGTCTGTGTTCCTTGACTTTCCTTTTTGTTTGTCAACGTCTTTTTAACCTCGATATGAGTCCTGTCACTTTTAATCAGTCTTACTCACTAGAGTAATTCGGTGGTCCATCTTTCTCCCAGGTTGTTATAAAACGGTCAAATACTTACTTTGTTTATAGGATTCTTTTGTTGACTGAAACGGTTGAATGGGGAGACGATTCCTTGTCTACGCAAGAGTTATTGTAATAATAAATATTACTTTCTGATTACTCCGTGTCATTTCATTTACGTCTAACCCTGTCTCGTGGGACATTGGTTCTACCTATCTGTGTCCACCCGTCTCCCTCCGTGTCCACGGTTCTCGTCCGTCTCGTTAGGTAGACACCACCGCTCTTTTACAGTGATATTTTTTCCCTGGACCGGGACGTTTGTGGACAACCCTAGACTTGGTGAATTCTTTCTGGTCTGTAAAAAGTTTGGTTCTTTCTCTTTCTACGACATTTGAACCTACTCGACTATAAAACATAGACCTTCTAACAAAATCGGGTGTCCTTCCGTATTTTATTTAGTAAGAAGGTGAAGATTTTCCATATTTCACATGTTCCTCTTCTTTCACCTCCTCCTCCTTTCTCCTTTTTTCCTTCGTCCTTCTCCCCTCCCTTCTTCTATAATAGACTAGGTCTTTTTAGTTATAATTTCAAAATCTGAAACGTTATAATATTTAGATATGTATATAACATTTAGATTTGTATTGTATACTTGAATATGTAATATCCAAACATTGTCAAAACTACTGAAATACTCAATCATCAAGGAAGGTGTACTCATTAAAATAAATAAAAATTTACACCAGAGTGAATGGATGTGACTGTGGGTAACACACACACACACGTACACTCCCTTTCACATAGTCAATCTCAAATATTGAAGTTTCATTCTTTTCCTTTCTCTTGACCCGTCTTGTATTTTACTTCACTAGTTCTTAACTCCTTGATCCACAATGTTTATTTTCTTCTCTCTTCCCATTCTTCTTTCTCTTCTACGGTAAGTAACTTCGACACAACATAAAATAAAATCAGTGACAAGATTCGTGTTACACGAGTAGTCGAATGTTCTAGATTTATTCTTTAACTTCTACGACTTTTACTCCGTCAGGTCATTTTTATATATTTTGTTTTGAGACTGCTGTGTTCATCTCACTCACTTACTTTAATAACCCGATAAGTTAAACATCAACCACCACTTTATTCGGTCCCTATGTATCCTTTTAAGGATTTGTAGACGAAAAAAAGGGGTCCTTTACTCCTTTAACGTACACACACACACACATCATCTCTCTCCCTTTTCATTCCACAATCCTCGTGTCAACCCTCAACCATTTTCACTTCACTTGGTGGTTTTTTAGTGACTTATTTTTCTCATGTTCTTTGAATATACAAATTTGAACTTGTAAGGTAAAACTCACCCATTAAACGTTTATACAAGAACATATAAAAATTGAATGGAGTTCTCAATTGGTAAAAATCACTCGTAGGAAGTGTCTCCTGATTTTTATAGACACTTGACCTTTTCTGGGACTCACCCGACTCGTTGTCCTCTCTATCGTAGAGTCCTTCTTCCCGTTCGACTGGTGAGTGTCTAGTCGTGTGTCCTTATAAGTTGGACTAGTTTCCGGATAAAGTGTGTTCCTCGTCACAACCCTTAACCTAGAATTCCTACTCTTTAGGAATTAGAAGGAGGGGTGAAAAATACAGGATCTCTTTCCGTCACTTTTAACTGAAATCCTGTCTACCTTTTGGGTCTTCAAATAGTAGTTACGATCAAAGGGACTCTAACAAGTCAAACAGTGTAGGAA
Source organism: Capra ibex (assembly GCA_006410555.1). Lineage (NCBI taxonomy): Eukaryota > Metazoa > Chordata > Mammalia > Artiodactyla > Bovidae > Capra > Capra ibex. Next base: position 23,456,750 of record SJYO01000647.1, read on the forward strand.
TAAAGCACACACACACACTCACACACCACACAAACGGAAGATAATTACTTCGTGAAAGGTCTACATAGTGTCGACAAAAGTCAGTGAGTTCTTTTGTACTCTAATACTCTAATACTTTAAGACTTCGTGAGTTCCATTATAATGGTGTAAACTTTTTCTCATTATACAGACACCGGATTAACTGAAATTTTTTAAACCGTGAAGAGTATAAAACGGTTTGGATTCGGGTTGGATCTATCGTATAAGTTTTCGTCTCTGCAATGAAACGGCTGATTCCAGGCGGATCAGTTCTGATACCAAAAAGGTCATCAGTACATACCTACACTCTCAACCTGACACTTCCGACTCGCGGCTTCTTAACTACGAAAACTTGACACCACAACCTCTTCTGAGAACTCTCAGGGAACCTGACGCTCCTCTAGGTTGGTCAGGTAAGACTGCTAGTCGGGACCCTAAAGAAACCTTCCTGACTACGATTTCGACTTTGAGGTCATGAAACCGGTAGAGTACGCTTCTCAACTGAGTGACCTTTTCTTCGACTACGACCCTCCCTAACCCACGTCCTCCTCTTCCCCTGCTCCTACTCTACCGACCTACCGTAGTGACTGAGCTACCTACAACTCAAACTCACTTGAGGCCCTCAACCACTACCTGTCCCTCCGGACCACACGACGTTAAGTACCCCAGTGTTCCACAGCCTGTGCTGACTCGTTGACTTGACTTGACTTTACTTCGAATAATTACTTCCTACGATCTTGTATTTGAAATTCTGTAAATTTTCTTAGCTTATTGTCCAGAGAAGTTCTGTATAGTCTAATCGAAGGACCAAGAATAAAGGAAAGATGATCTGTTTTTTCTTATTCTAGAGAAACCCCCTTTTTTTGGATTGGTTTTTATCCTTTTTGTGTCGATATTTACACAAAACTTTTTTTAATCTTTTCTAGTCTGAAAAATTGGCTAGTCTCTACCACCTTTATAAATGAAACACTTCGTTTATTTGAAAGTTTCCTTAAGTAGAGACTGTTCGTGACCGTACCTACTTTAGGTCTACATGGTGGCGTCATAGGAACAGGGATGGAAACCATAAGGAGACACCATCCTACCTACATTCCTTAGGTCCTCCTGTAATGTCCTTCCTGTTCTCTGAAAGACAGACGTAAATCGTCTTTTAAAGATTGAGTGATGTGAGATCTTTTAGGACTCTCACACCTCTCTTTTCTGACAAAAAGTGACAGTGGATGAGAAATATTTGGTCTCCAGGAATACTTAGACTTTTGAATGGGTTACACTACCTTTTTTCCTCTATATTATTCTTTTTTTTTATAATGTCACCCTTTGGGGAGAATAACAGACCAGAAGTAGTGTTAGTCTACGATTATTATTTGTATCCTTATTGATGTGTCTTTGTATCGTGAGTGTGTGAGTATGTGTGAGTCACGAATTTACAGTATAGAAACTTAGTATCGTCTTAATATTTACAACTTCTTTAAAATTTCTTAAAAAAAAAATTAAAACTTCTTTATTTTAAGAAATACTTTACGGTGTCAATCAGGTTCTATACTAAGGTCCAACATCACAGGAATGATCGTTTAATTATCTTCGGATTTAATCCCCTTAAACTTCTTTACTCACTATCAAATAGTTAATCGTAATCGTCCCAGAATTAATTCGACTAATATCCTAACTCGTTCTTTTTTGTGTTTTCGAGATTAGTAAATGTAGTGAGGAAACAACATGTTCTAATCTTTAGTTCAAAGTCTTAATGGTGATCTAAAGTGTTATAAAATGGTTGACAACAAATACTCGTTAGCATATAGTTCGTCTCCTCTTTTTTTTATTCAAATTCTCTAACACTATCCTTATTATCCTATTCTCTCAAATAGTTATATGTAAATACAACGTACTTTAGGACGAAGCACCTTTTCGTATAGACCCTTACTAAGAGAGCATTAAAACTAATATCAGAGTCTGACGAAATTTAGTTAAATTTCATCGGATACTCCAAGTGAATAGAAGCTAGCACTTGACGACTGATGAGAAAAAATAATAGTTCAACGGTAAACTCTTATATTCTAGTACCAACAAAACATAAACCATTACATTCGAAGAGTAAATAGTAAAGTTGTAAAATTTTTGAGAGGAAGAGGAATTCAGTGTGACAGTGACAACTACAACCATGATACTCCGTTAGTCAAGTAGAGTTAAATTTTACTTGTCTTTATTACAATACTGGTTATTACTGTCTGTAAGACTCTCTAGGATTTTTGTCGTCTAATTATTTCTGGTTCAAACGGGAAGGGTCCTTTGTCCCGGTCAAGTCTTGTAGATAAATATACACGAGATCCCCCACTTTGTGTCTGTTGAACAGGAAGTCCCGAAGACAAAAAGCAAATGTATTCTTCGTACTTTTCCAGATTTTACAGTGAGTATCAAACAGTGTTCTTACCAACAGTTACAACCCCATTAATGAGTAGTACCCGCATATTCGAAGTATTTGTGTGTATTTGTACTGTTTACACTAAATTCTCATTACAGGATTTCAATGGTCAGAATTCAACTCTTATGACGCAGTATAATGAACATCCCAAAAATTTCAATGAAAATGAAAGAAACAATAAACAAAAGTCATTTCTTTGAATTCTAGACGTTTGAAAAATTTATATTTTTAGAACTACCTTATTTTCTAGGACATACAGAGAGAGGGGATTTCTGATAAAGGTCAATATTTCAAGTGTATAAACCTCTTTCTTTCAGTCAAAAACTTCCCCCGAAACGAAATTCACATTCTTATAACATCACTCTACGAAATAAGTTCATGTATATTCATTCAGTACATAAGACCCTCATTTTAAATACATGGATATACATAGGTGTATAAATTACTAAGTAACATAAACCTATGATTACCCGAATGTCGAATCCGATGAATTTCTTTTTTTTCATACTAAAAACGAATAACACTAAAGACTTAGTCAGTTTTTTCACTTTCACAAAAGGTAAAATAAAGGAGACATTATAAAATTTTTCGTCCCTATCTAGGTGAGGTAGAACTAGACCAACTTATAGAGTCTAATATATTCAGGAGAGGGTGGAGACGAGAAGGAGTAAAGAATTCGTAGAAAGAATGTTAGTCACTTTTATATTTGTGTCAATTTTATTTTAACTCTTTAGACGGTTACATTAAAGTTTTTTAATCTGATATCGTACGAAACTTTTCCTCCGTTTTTTTTTTTTTGGAAGTTTTGATTAATTTTTACAGGACAGTCGTTATGAATAAATATTTATTAAAATGAGTTTAAAGTTTTTGTTAATTTTGTTAAAGAAGTAGTGATAGTATATTTTGGGTCTACGACGACCTTACTTTTTGGGACATGTTGTCGTTACTACATGAAAGATGGAGAGGGAGTTACTACTTGGGGTATTATAAGTGAAATATAGAAAAACTCTTGTGTACACCAAAGAGTCTCAGTGTCAAAAGACATATACTACCCTATAATTGTAATACTACCCTATAATTGGAGTGTGAAGACATTTAAGATGTCTATTAACACTTTAGGAAGTAGTGTAAGAAGTTCGTGTAGTCAAAACAATAAGTTCGGTTATTCTAATACATTGTCTGTATGTTTTGTATCGATCAAGAATAAAGTTGGTCTTCGTTTTTATACTCTAAAGACACACGTTAGTTACTTCACTGTACGTACCTAGTGGTCCTTGTCACAACACGTAGATTATCCGTGAGTTGTTTACGAGTAATATGTAAATAGGACAATTAAAGGGGGTTGAAAGGAAAATTACATCTATAAGAGTATATTTCGGTCGAAATAAAGAAAAAAGGTTTGGACATAAGAAAATTTGGAAAAAATCAAACATTGAAAAAATAAATGAATAAGTGTAAACAATTTTTGAGGTCATTTCGTAATTTGCTTCAGTTCTAACATGTAGTAACAAAACGAGGTTTAAAGTCCCACTTTTGTGGTAAAATGTGATACTATAATAGATAAAAAAACTTTTAAGAAAGTAGTCCAACTTCTTCAAAGGAAAATAAGAATAAATGTTAAAAAAAAAATTCCAGTACTTACCTTCGAGTACTTACTGTTAGGGTTTCTTACAAGATTGAAGACGTTAACGCGAGTGGAGTGTACGATTGTTTCATTACGAGTTTTGAGAGGTTCGATCCATACACTTGACTTTTGAAGGTGTACAAGTTCGACCTAAATCTTTTTTGTCTCCTTAGTCCAGTTTAACGGTTGTAGACGACCTAGTATCTTTTTCTTTCTCTTAAGGTCTTTTTGTAGATGAAGACAAAGTAACTGATACGATTTCAGAAACTGGCACACCTAGTGTTGTTTGACTTTTTAAGAATCTCTACCCTTATGGTTTAGCGGAATGGACGGACAACTTTTTGGACATACGTCCAATTCTTCGTTGTCAATCTTGGTCTACACCTTACTACCTAACCAGGTTTTAACCATTTCCTCATACTGTTCCGACATATAACAGTGGAACGAACAAATTGATTATACGTTCTTATATAATACACGTTACGGTCCGACTTACTTCGTGTTTTACCTTAGTTCTAACGTCCCTCTTTATAGTTATTGGAGTCTATCCATCTACTGCTGTGGGAATCCGGTCTTTCACTTCTCCTTGATTTCTTGGAGAACTACTTCCACTTTCTCTTCTCACTCTTTCGATCGCATTTTAAACTGTGAGTTTGTTGATTCTACTACCGCAGTCCAAGGTGGTGAAATACCCTTTATTGATCCCTTTCTTACCTTTGTTACTCTTTGCAATAAAAGAACCCGAGGTTTTAGTGACGTATACCACTGACGTCGGTACTTTAATTTTCTACGAACGAGGAACCTTCTTTTAGATACTGTTTGGATATGTCGTATAATTTTTCGTCTCTGTAAGGAAATGAACGTTTCCAGGTATATCAGTTTCGATACCAAAAAGGTCATCAGTACATACCTACACTCTCAACCTGATATTTCTTCCAACTCACGGTTTCTTAGCTACGAAAACTTAACACTATAACCTCTTATGAGAACTCTCTGGGAACCTGACGTTCCTTTAGGTTGGTCAGTTAGGATTTCCTTTAATCATAACTTATAAGTAACCTTCCTGACTACGACTTCGACTTTGAGGTTATGAAGCCGGTGGACTGTGCTTCTCGAATGGGTAACCTTTTCTGGAAACTACGACCCTTTCTAACTTTCGGTTTCCTCTTCCCCTTTTGTCTCCTTCTCCACCGACCGACCGTAGTGGCAGAGTTTCCTGTACTCAAACTCGTTTGAGACCCTCTACCACTTCCTGTCCCTTCGGCCCGCACGACGTCAGATACCCCAGTGTTTCTCAGCCTGTATTGACTCCCTGACTTGTTGTTGTTACCTTCGAATTTAAACATTTTCTAAAAAGACACAGATAACACACTATCATATCAAAAAGAAAATACTGGACATTATACTGTTTTAGGTAAACGGTTAACAACTTGCGACTTGGTCAAAATGTAAGGACACTAACTAGGGTAAACCAGGACATCATAAGAGGAAAAATTTGCAACGACTTAGACTAAACGATTCTCAGTCAATTATAAAAAATGTAGACACGAGTATTAGTTATGATTTGTAATCAAAAGTAAGAAAACATAATCCTATAAACACCGGAGTATTTTCCTCAACTTCCTCTTCCGTTACCGTTGGGTGAGGTCATGATTAGGGTTGCCTCCTCGGACCATCTTACGTCAGGTACCCCAGCTATTCTCATTCTGTGCTGACTCGCTGGAGTGAAAGTGAAAAATGAAAGTACGTAACCTCTTCCTTTACCATTGGGTGAGGTCACAAGAACGGACCTCTTAGGGTCCCTGTCTCATCGAATCACCCGACGGTAGATACCCCAGTGTGTCTCAGCCTGTGCTGACTTCGTTGAATCGTCGTCGTCGGTTTCCTCAACTTTTTATAAAAGGGGATTAGAGAAAAGTTATTCATAGACACAAATTAAGTAAAACACAAAATGAATACACAAACCGGAAAGAAAAATATATATTTCCTCAGGATATAGGTCACTTTCTTTTACAGGGCACTTTCTTGACCTGTACCTTGTTGTCTGACCAAGGTTTATCCTTTTCCTCATACGGTTCCGATATATAACAGTGGGACGAATAAATTGAATATACGTCTCATGTAGTACTCTGTGCGACCCGACCTTCTTAGTGTTCGACCTTAGTTCTAACGGTCCTCTTTATAGTTATTGGAGTCTATACGTCTACTGTGGTGGGAATACTGTCTTTCACTTCTCCTTGACTTTCCAGAGATCTACTTTCACTTTCTCCTCTCACTGTTTCAACCGAATTTTGAGTTGTAAGTCTTTTACTTCTAGTACCGTAGACCAGGGTAGTGAAGTACCGTTTATCTACCCCTTTGTCACCTTTGTCACAGTCTGAAATAAAAAGACCCGAGATTTTAGTGACGTCTACCACTAACGTCGGTACTTTAATTTTCTGTGAATTGAGGAACCTTCCTTTTCAATACTGGTTGGTTTTATAAGTTTTCGTCTCCATAATGAAACGGTTGTTTCTAGGTAGATCAGTTCCGATACCAAAAAGGTCACCAGAACATACCTACACTCTCAACCTGACACTTCTTTCGACTCACGTCTTCTTCACTACGAAAACTTGACACCACAACCTCTTCTGAAAACTCTCAGGGAACCTAACGTTCCTCTAGGTTGGTCATGTAAGATTTCCTCTAGTCAGGACCCACAAGAAACCTTTCTGACTACGATTTCGACTTTGAGGGCATGAAACCGGTGGAGTACGCTTCTCGACTGAGTAACCTTTTATGAGACTACGACCCTCACTAACCCCCGTCCTCCTCTTCCCCTACTGTTTCCTACTCTACCGACCTACCGTAGTGGCTGAGTGACCTGTACTCAGACTCACTTGAGGCCCTCAACCACTACCTGTCCCTCCGGACCGTACGACGCTAAGTACCCCAATGTTTCTCAACCTGTTCTGACTCACTGACTTGACTTGACTTGATACACAAACCGTCTTAAACGGACATTTCGGTAGACACAGATTCTTAAACAAACATCCTTTTACGTGTTGGTGTTTAAGATGAGACATTTAAAATGACACGACAAAACTGATAGATGAAAAAGAACTCATTTATAAAAACCGAAAAGGGTTTGTTAAAAAAACAGGATATACAATACTTTAAATAACGTATCAATTTTTATAAAAATTACAAATAACCTAGACATCACTGACGATCAAAAAGTAAGAACGTTAACCACTAAATACAGGAGGGAGAACATAAAAGAAATAGTCCGATTGATCACCAATTATCTAAAATTCCTATAAAAGTTTATTAGAGAAAAGTCAAATTGAATTAAAAGAGATGACAAAAAGACAACATATAGAAATCAAACAGTAATAACAATACTAAAGAAGAAAGAAGTCTAAACTAAAAGAGAAGAAATTTGAATCAAACTTAAAATACAACTAAGTACTGTAGAGAAGAAACGATTATAATTATAAATTATACCTATTAAGGTCAGTGTAATATCACACCAATCGAGTCATCTTGCGACACAAAAGGTGATTAATGTAGATTTTGAGACCTTTTTATAGTTGTCATTGATAAACTCCTTATGACCTTTCATTTAATTTTACTATTCCTCCACTCAAAGGAAACGTAAAAGAATAAGGAGAGTGTCGGGTGTGAATTTTCTCCCTGGTTCAGTACCCTGACATCCTTTTACAACCGTAACCGTCGATTTGAGGGTGTTTTAAGGGCAAAACCCCCCTAAGGGACCCGTAACTTTGGTGTCTTTATACTTTAGGTTCACAATAGTCACTATTGTTACTCATATACACACACATTGACTCACACGACTCCTCATACTATTATTAGTTCCATTATAGTAAATGGTAGTTATAGTACTTGAAGTGATCCAGTTGATCCGTGATCTAGATTTACATCTGAAGTTTAATTTTTCACAAAACAAAAAAAAAAAAGTTTACTCCTGGTAAAATTATTACTAAGACAACTACTGCTTCTGTCTCCTGAATAGTAGCACCCGTTAAGAGACTATATCTTTATCTTTTATACAGAATTATTGAGACCTTTTCCTTTCCTCTAGATCTTCCACCTAATCCTCCTACACCTCGAACGGATGGTGGTATTTGTATAGTCTTTATATAGATGTACACCTTGTTAGAAGTGACTTTTCTGAGAACACGTTGGTTCCGATATCCTTTCTAGGTATGTCTTAGTCCATCCTTCCCTTCTCTTTGTTAGTCTAACCCTGGAGGTGGGTTCTCTTTTTGGAGTCTTCTTTTTACCTTAATGTACCAGAATCTCTCCTCGTTTCACAAACTGGGTATACAACCCGTGGGGTAGGGACCGCAGGTCGAGGTCCTTTTATTCAGGAGCATTCACCAAACTTTTGGTCACATCCTTGAAGGAACTGTCAGGTCACCAACCCCGAAAAGGAAGGTCACTTCCCCAACACCAAAACTAGGTACCAATTCCTCGATTCCGAGAGGAGTTTTGTATTTTGTCTTCGTCAAAACATTCTTTAAGTTACTTCTGAACTTTTACCAGGTATAGTTTTCTCAGAAATTCTTTTATTTTGGTCACCTTGATTGCCTACGACATTCTTTGTATCTGAGACAAGTACTTCACACGTGTGTGAAAGTGTGAGGATGTGTTCCGTCTCCTTCGGCTAAGTTTGATAGAGGCCGAGGTCTTTCAAAGGACTCTGGTGGGATGACGTACGGGTCGGACTGGGTCACGGACAAGAAAGGGGTGAACAAGGTGTCTCGTCGAGGTGGCATCCCATTCACTTATAGGTTACTTTATTTGATATAATCAATAGTATAATCTTTTGTACTATTGGACGACCCCTTATTAATTAAATTCATAATATCATTTTTTTGTACTGAGAGGTTTATTCACCTTCTAAACTTCGTGTCACTTACGTTCGTAAAATCATATAAATTATTTTATATTAAACCCTCAAACAAAGGAATCACTATTATTTAGGAATAAAGGGAACACTTTATTACTATACATGAAATATGAACTGTAACGTGGGTTGAATTTAATCGTCTTTAAGGTTTTTAATAAACAGGTAAGTATAAATATTTGAATTAGGTTCGTTATTTTGTCGGGTATACCGTAGGGGTTTCCTGGAACTTTACTGTCACTCTTATGTTTGTCTTGTCTAATTCAAATGTATATAAATAAACGTGTCAAAATTCCGAAGCAACTCTTTTTATAATCGAAGTACATCGTAAGAAAATAGTATCAATCGTTCACTTTCTACTTCAACTTAACGATCGTTAATACATTTCGGACCCGAAAGGACTACCGAGTCACCATTTCTTAGGTGGACGATACGTCCTCTACGTTCTCTGTACCCAAGTTAGGGACGTAGTCCTTCTAGGGGACCTCTTCCTTTACCGTTACATGAAGTCTTAAGAACGACTCTTTTGGGTACCTCTCTCCTCAGACCATCCGATGTCAGGTGTTCCAGTGTCTCAACCTGTGCTGACTCGCAGACTCGTACATATATGTCGGGTAGGATACTTTATATCCGGATAAAGTATTTTAAATACCTGGGTTTCATCTTAGAGTTTAATATTGATTTGTTCAATTGATATGAGAGATTGAATGATAAACCAGACACACGTAAAAGGAAATTAGACTAGTAGTTGTATTAGTAAATAAAAAATAAAATGTCTCCAGATCAAACTAACGGAATCCTTCGTATTGATGTTTGTTTCGATCTCCTCCACTACCTTAAGATCGACTTGATAAAGTTTAGGATTTTCTACTACGATAATTTCACGAAGTGAGTTATACAGTCGTTTAGATTTTTCGAGTCGTTACCGGTGTCCTGACCTTTACCAGTTAAAAGTAAGGTTCGGGTTTCTTCCTGTTACGGTTTCTTACAAGTTTGATGACGTTTTAACGGGAACAAAGTGTACGATCATTCCAATACAAGTTTTAACAAGTTCGATCGGAAGTCGTCATGTACTTGACTCTTGAAGGTCTACATGTTCGACCGAAATCTTTTCCGTCTCCTTGGTCTTCAGTTTAACGGTTGTAAACAACCTGGTATCTCTTTCGTTCTCTTAAGGTCTTTTTGTAGATGAAGACGCAGTAATTGATACGATTTCGGAAACTGACATCTAGTGTTGTTTGACCTTTTAAGAAATTTTCTACCCTGATGGTATGGTAGAATGGATAGAGGACTCTTTGGACATACGTCCAGTTCTTCGTTGTCAACCTTGGCCTGTACTTTGTTGACTGACCAAGGTTTAACCCTTTCCTCATACTGTTCCAACGTATAATAGTGGGACAAACAAAATGAATATTCGTCTCATGTAGTACACTTTACTACCCTACCTCTTTAGCGTTTGACCTTATTTCTAACGACCCTCTTTATGACTGTTGAAGTCTATACGTCTATAGTGAAATGACCGTCTTTCACTTCTCCTTGATTTCTCGGAGAACTACTTCCACTTTCTTCACTTTTTCGACCGAATTTTGAGTTGTAAGTTTTTTACTTCTATTGCCGTAGACTAGGGTAGTGAAGTACCGTGTATTTACCCCCTTTTCATCTTTGTCACTGTCTAAAAAAAAATTTAAGGGTTTAGTGACGACTATCATTAACGTCGGTACTTTAATTTTCTACGAACGAGGAACCTTCCTTTCGACACTGTTTGAATCTGTCACATAATTTTACGTCTGTGTAGAGAAACGACTGTTTCCAGACATATCGCTTTCGATAACAAAAAGGTCATCAGTACATACCTATACTCTCAACCTGGTACTTCTTCCGACTCGTGGGTTCTTAACTACGAAAGTTTAACACCACGACTTATGAGAACTCTCAGGGATCCTGACGTTCCTCTAGGTTGGTCAGGTAGGATTTCCTTTAGTCAGGACTTACAAGTAACCTTCCTGACTACGACTTAGACTTCGAGGTTATGAAACCAGTACACTACGTTTCTCAGTTAAGTAACCTTTTTTGGAACTACGACCCTTTCTAACTTCCGTCTTCTTCTTCCCCTACTACCTCTTACTCGATCCACCTACCGTAGTGGTTGAATTACCTGTACTCAAACTCGTTTGAGACCCTTTAACACTGCTTGTCCTTTCGGACCACACGACGTCAGGTACCCCAACATTTCTCAGTCCATGTTGAATCACTGACTTATTGTTACTTGAAACTAACTTTTGATTAGTATTCAAACTCAATATTGACTGAAAGTAAACGTATTAATATATATTAGTTGATTAGTACACTTCTACTATCGTGTCTATGATGACAAAGACAAAAAGAATACACTTGTGACCTTGAGTCTTTATAAATGACTAAACACTTTCTCACCTGTCAGTTGAAACCCATCTCAGGTTTAAGGTACGGTACTGAAGATTAAAGTTTAGGAGGTGAGAAAAGTAAGAGTCAGAGGGTGGTTTCGACTTATAAATGAGAACGAGTAGTCAAATAAACAGGACCGGTGAAAAGGAAAGTTATAGGTCACTTGGTTTATATTGAAAAGAGTTCGGGTCCGACTATAGGAAGGAAGAGAGTTGTTGTATTTTTGAGATGATATACGGAATACTTCTCCTAGGTCTTATGGTTCGTTTAGAGGTAAGTAAACGGGGCGGTATTTAGTAGACTTGACGAGTGGGAAAGGAAGACGTCGAAGTCTCGTTTATCGTATGGACGAGGACGAGTTCCGAATAGAAAGGTGGACGTAGAAATTATAGTAGAAGGGAGGAGTAGAAACCCTGTTGGACTATAACGACAACAAGATAAAACAGGGTCAGACATGACCTAAGAGAAGGTATATTTTTTTCCACTACACTCTCAGTTCTTTTTACCTTTTCTCAGGATGTAACCGAGATGGATAGTTGAATACGAAAAGAAAAGACATTTTATGTACAAAGTTCTCTCTTTATTAGAGTCAAGGAGATGGAGAGGTAGAAATAAATGTGAAGTCCAGTGTTGTAAATGTATGGTGAAGTCACTCAAGGATTAACGGACAGTTTCCGACAAGAAGTGGGGGAAAATGAGTTTAGCAAACGGTCGTAAACTGTGAAATATTAAAAGACAGAGAATTTGAGAGGAAACACCGTAGATCGAGTGGAGGGAAAGACTACGATTTCGACTTCGAGGTCATGAAACCGGTGGAGTACGCTTCTCAACTGAGTAACCTTTTCTGAGACTACGACCCTCCCAAACCCCCGTCTCCTCTTCCCCTGCTGGCTCCTACTCTACCGACCAACCGTAGTGACTGAGCGACCTGTACTCAGACTCACTTTAGACCCCCAACCACTACCTGTCCCTCCGGACCGCACGACGCTAAGTACCCCAGCGTTTCTCAGCCTGTGTTGACTTGACTTAACTATGTACGAGAGATTTAGTAAAGAAGGTAAACATACAGTCGTCGATGGTAGATATCTAGTCATAGAGTCACCGTCTTTATGAATCGATTTCAAGTACTAGGGAGACTGGACGTATTTATGAATCTATGTCTACGGTGAATCTATGTCTACATGTCGACCCGAGGTGGAAAGAGTCGACACACTTTTCGTGACGGTCACGCTATCGCCGTAAAAAAAAGATGTATCCGAGAAGAGAATGTTACTGGAAAGTTACCGAGGTTGAGAAGAAATGAAGATAGACGGATTTTTTTACGGATGAACCGAAAAAACCTGTACGGTACACCGAACACACTAGAAACAAGGGGTCGGTTCCTAACTTGGTCCCGGTACCGTCACTTTAACGTATCTCAGGATTGGTGACTCGATAGGGTGATGAACTGAAAATTTAAAGTCGATTCTCAGTAGAAAGGTTGCTTTGGAAAGAAACAAAGATGTCATAAAAACACGGGTGTAGATAGAACACAGGATAATGTGAAATAAATAAAAAAAAGAGTAAGATGGTCTAATATTCGGAAAGTTCCAGTTTCGAGTGTATAATAAATGACAAAGTAAGGGTAGTAGGAATTCGAAGGGACCACTGAGTCTACCATTTCTTAGATGGACGTTACTCCCTCTGGACCCAAATTAGGGACCCAGTCCTTCTAGGGGACCTCTTCCCTTACCGTTAGGTGAGTCATAAGAATGGACCTCTTTAGACACCTGTCTCCTCGTATCACCCGATATCAGGTACCTCAACGTTTCTCAGTCTGTGTTGACTCGTTAATTGTGAAAGTGAAAGGATTGTAGATCGTTTCATGTATCATTTTTGATTTGTGATAAACAATATACTTACAAAAGGGTATTGAAAAAGACCGTGTTACCATACCTGAGAGATTATCTTTGACTGGTTTTCACAAATACACCAATTAAGACTAGAGATATAACAGGGAAAAGGTATGTAAAATAGGGAACATTTTAATGTACTTATAAAAATAGATAGGTGTTATATCCTTTCTCAGGTCCTTATACTGTTACAATTTTTATTATAACTTGTCATGATTAATTATACTTAATGGACGTTATACAATTTTATCATTTATACCTTTAAAGTGTTTAGGACGTTAAAGATTAATGTATCCTACTAATCTTAATGTCCATTTTGATCCCTCTTCAAAGAAGAGGTAGTAACGAATCGTATTAAGTCGTGACATACATATGTGGAAATGGATGAAAGAAAAGGTTCTCGTCAAATACCCTTTTTTTCTAGTCATTTTTCTTATTTAAGTCGTTAGGAACACCCGTTTCTTCTGGGTGTTCCTTCTATATCTAAACAAACTAAAAGAGTAGAAGATTATATAACGAACAATTCAGTTATGTGCACTACTAAAAAAAATAACTCTAATAGATTTTGTAGTGGTAGTCGTTAATAAGACATTAGTAAGTGTTACAAAAAATTTTGACTCATATTAGTTATTAATAGATCCCTTATGCAAATAAGAGAAATTACGATATGAATAGGTATATAAAAAATGAAGTACAAATTTTCATATTTCAGTATCACGTCAATTTTCAGATAGGAAATTCACAATAATTTGGTAAAAAATTACTCTACTGAGAATTAAACCAATACCGAACACACTAAAACTATAGATCCTCCGTGACCGTAAATAAACACTGGTCTATACCCGAATATTCCCACCTAATTGGAACACAAACGGAGAAGTAATGATTTTCAGGAGTAAAAATCTATTATATGGAACGACGATTAAGATTTAGATCAACTCACTCCTACGAAATCCACTTACCCCTTTTCACGTGACTTTACAGTTTCAAGTCGTCAAACGAACCAGAATACTAAATAAGGGATTCACTTAAACGACCTACAACGACGGGACCTTCGTCTTTAGACTAAGTATCATTCTTGTAGTATATTGAACACTGTAAAGAGATGAAACTTCATGAAGGTGAAACTTAGTCTTTTATGAAAAAGGGTAAAAAGTTAGTAGGAAACAAACTACGGATATGTAATTTCAACCAAACTTTTAAAAATATAAGTAAATAATAAGAATAAATGATAATAAACAGAAAAGGTCCTACTTTTCATCTTAGTCTTCAATTGTCTTATATAAATTCACCTTTTAATTCCAGTAGAGAATTAAATTCTCTCATTTACTGGTTTTAGTACACAGTGATAAAGCATCGAAATATTGAAATATTTATAAACCACAGGGATGGTTAGAACGATTTCAGCCAGACTGAGACGCTGGGGTACCTGACGTCGTACGGTCCGGAGGGACAGGTAGTGGTTAAGGGTCTCAAATGAGTTCGAGTACTGGTAACTCAACCTACCACTACGGCAGGTAGATAAGGTAAGAGACAGCAGGGGAAGAGGAAGGTGGAAGTTAAAAAGGGTCGTAGTCCCAGAAAAGTTCACTCAGTCAAGAAGCATAGTCCACCGGTTTTATAACCTCAAAGTCGAAATGTTTGTCAGGAAGGTTACTTATAAGTCCTGACTAAAGGAAATCCAACCTGACCAACCTAAAGGAACGTCAGGTTCTCAGAGAGTTCTCAGAGGAGGTTTTGGTGTCAAGTTTTTGTAGTTTTCGTATAAAGAAATATCAGGTTGAGAATGTAGGTATGTATCGATGACCTTTTTGGTATCGAAACTGATCTGCCTGGAAACAACCATTGTATTACAGAGACGAAAAATACGACAGATCCAACCAATATTGAAAAGAAGGTTCCTCAATTCACAGAAAATTAAAGTACCGACGTCAGTGGTAGACGTCACTAAAACCTCGGGGGGTTTTATTTCAGAGAGTGACAAAGGTGACAAAAGGGTAGATAAACGGTACTTCACTACCCTGGTCTACGGTACTAGAATTAATACACATGATAAGAATTACACAAGACTATTCTTAATGTAAATATATACAGGTATAATGGATAAAAAAATTCCACTTGTTTCGTACACACTAAATTTATGTATATTTATGGCAAATGACTTTACCTTTCTGAAATTAGCCGAACTAACAAAATCTACGTTCATTGTCCAATGGAATAAGTTTAACGGATTGATTGTGTACCCATACTTTAGATCTTTCTACCATGACTACTCGGATAAACGTCCCGTCGCTACCTCTGTGTTTGTATCTCTTGTCTGAACACCTGGCTCACACCCTCCCTCTCCCACCCCACTCAACTCTCTCCTCATCCCTTTGTATATATAATTGTATATATTTTGTCTATCGGTCACTCTTAAACGACACTCTTATCGAGTTTGGGTCACGAGACGTTGTTGGATGTCCCCATCCTACCCCACCCTCTACCCTCTCTCCAAGTCCTCCCTCCCATGTATACATATGGACACCGATTAAGTACAACTACATACCGTCTTCGGTCGTGTTATAACATTTCGTTTATAAAACGATATGTAAAAAAATTCCGGTTTTTTCTTACAATGGTTTTTAGACCAAACAAAGATAGAGATGAGAGAAAATTGAGACCGAATAAGATCACCACCAATTAGAACCCTCCGTTTCCATTACTAGTCTTTAAGGGTCCTACTACAGAGGACCAAGTATTAACCGTCCCTTCTCTTACTATCACACAAAGGGTCGTAAGGTCACTTTATTGTCTTTTTCTGACTGAGTTTTCTGAATCCAGGATCAGAATATAAGTTTTAACCTATATGACGAGATCTCTATTATATCCCTCAATCAATGAAATGAGAACATAACGAGGTAAGGACTCCGTTATTGACCGGTTCCGTACTCTGACTTATTAGTTTGAAGTAGTAACTTTTATTCTCCATAATAGTCAAAGTACTTTCAGCGTACCGACTATTACCACGAATTTCAATAGAAATTTTGTTAGTTTAGTCTTTTTACTAATGACTCTCTAAGTTTATTTACCACTGTAGTCTCTACAGATTGTAACAAATAGGAACTTGTACAAAATTGAACTTTTATCTTTACTAAACTATAAAGGTACTAAAAAATTTACTCAATGTAGGTTTATCGCGTACAGTTAAGATTTTTTTATATAGAATACGAGTAGGTCAATAGGTTTTCTCCTGTATTAACGATGTATCTGACTGTCTTAAAGTGAATTCTTTCGTCTTCCATTAACTCTTTACGGGACGACAAAAGAATTAACATACACAGAACGTTTCGGGAGTCTTTATTAACTTTAAATCGTTGAGTAAGATTAAAAATTCTCAAGTTTAAAGAATTACTACCACTACTGTCTATAGTTGGACCCCCCTTAAAAAATTACATTAAACTTTAAGTGAAAGATAAAACTCGTCGAAATGTTACATTACTATGGTTATACACATTTTAAAACAATATTTATTGATGTATACGGTCGTTTAAACCTTTTGAGTCGTCACCGGTGTCCTGACCTTTTCCAGTCAAAAGTCGGGTCAACGTTTCTTTCCGGTACAAGTTTGATGGTGTTAACTTGAGTAGAATGTACGGTCGTTTCATTACGGGGTTTAAGAGGTTCGGTCCGAAGTTGTCGTGTACTTGACACTTGAAGGTCTACAAGTTCGATCTGAATCTTTTCCGTCTCCTTGGTCTCTAGTTTAACGGTTGTAGAAAGCCCATTAGTTTTTCCGTTCTGTCGAGGTCTTTTTGTAGATAAAGAGGAAATGACTGATATGGTTTCGGAAACTGACACACCTAGTGTTATTTGACACCTTTTAAGACTTTCTCTACCCTTATGGTCTGGTGGACTGTACGGAGAACTCTTTGGACATACGTCCAGTCCTTCGTTGTCAATCTTGACCTGTACCTTGTTGTCTGACAAAGGTTTATCCTCTTCCTCATGTAGTTCCGACATATAACAGTGGGACGAATAAATTGAGGTTACGTCTCATGTAGTACTCTTTACGACCCGACCTTCTTTGTGTTCGACCTTAGTTCTAACGGCCCTCTTTATAGTTATTGGAGTCTATACGTCTACTGTGGTGGGAATACCGTCTTTGACTTTTTCTTGATTTCTAGGAGACTACTTTCACTTTCTCCTCTCACTTTTTCAACCGAATTTCGAGTTGTAAGTCTTTTGCTTCTAGTACCGTTAACCACGGTAGTGAAGTACCGTTTATCTACCCCTTTGTCACAGTCTGAAATAAAAAGACCCGAGGTTTTAGTGACATCTACCACTAACGTCGGTACTTTAATTTTCTACTAATGAGGAACCTTCTTTTCAATGCTGGTTGGATCTATCGTACAATTTTTCATGTCTGAAACAGTTGTTTCCAGGTAGATCGGTTTCGATATCAAAAAGGTCATCAGTACATACCTACACTCTCAACCTGATATTTCTTTCGACTCACGGTTTCTTAACTACGAAAACGTGACACCACAACCTCTTCTGAGAACTCTTAGGGAACCTGACGTTCCTCTAGGTTGGTCAGGTAGAATTTCCTCTAGTCAGGACTCACAAGTAACCTTCCTGACTACAACTTCGACTTTAAGGTTATGAAACCGGTGGACTACGCTTCTAGACTGAGTAAACTTTTCTGGGACTACGACCCTTTCTAACTCCAGTCCTCTTCCCCTACTGTCTCCTATTCTACCAACCTACCGTAGTGACTGAATTACCTGTATTCAAACCCATTTGAGGTCCTCAACCACTACCTGTCCCTCCGGACAGTACGACGTCAAGTACCCCAGTGTTTCTTAACCTGTGTTGACTCACTGACTTGACTTGACTTGACTTTTGGAAACTGACACACCTAGTGTCGTTTGACACCTTTTAAGAATTTCTCTACCCTTATGGTCTGGAGGGACGGACGGAGGACTCTTTATACATACGTCCAGTTCTTCGTTGTCAATCTTGGTCTGTGCCCTGTTGTCAGACCAAGGTTTAGTCCTTTCCTCATACAGGTCCAACATATAACAGTGAGACGAATAAATTGAATATACGTCTCATGTACTACGTTTTACGACCCGACCTACTTCGTGTTCGACCTTAGTTCTAACGACCTCTTATAGTTATTGGTGTCTGTACGGCTACTGTGGTGTGATACCGTTTTTCGTTTCTTCTTAGTTTCTCGGAGAACTACTTCCATTTTCTCCTCTCACTTTTTCAACCGAATTTCGAGTTGTAAGTCTTTTGCTTCTAGTACCGTAGACCAGGGTAGTGAAGTACCGTTTATCTACTCTTTGTTACCTTTATTGTTTCCTGAAATAAAACCACCCGAGGTTTTAGTGACGTCTACTACTGAAGTCGGTTCTTTAATTTTCTGCGAAAGAGGAACCTTCTTTTCGATACTGGTTTGATCTGTCGTATAATTTGTCGTCTCTGTAATGAATCGGACGTTGGCAGACACATCAGTTTTGATATCAAAAAGGTCAACAGTACATACCTACACTCCCGACCTGATAGTTCTTTCGACTCACGAACTTCTTAACTACGAAAACTTGAAACCACAACCTTCTGAGAACTCTCAGGGAACCTGACGTTCCCCTAGGTTGGTCAGTTACGATTTCCTTTAGTCAGGACTTATAAGTGACCTTCTTGACTACGACTTCGACTTTGAGGTTATGAAACCGGTGGACTACACTTCTCGACTGAAAAACCTTTTCTAGGACTACGACCCTTTCGAACTTCTATCCTCCTCTTCCCCTGCTGTGTCCTACTCTACCAACCTACCGTAGTGGCTGAGTTACCTGTACTTAAACTCACTCGAGCTCTTCAACCGTTACCTGTCTCTTCGGACCGTACACCGTCAGGTACGCTAGTGTCTCAACCTGTACTGACTCTCTGACTTGACTTGACTGTATATGTACTTTGGTATATACATACGATTTGATAGATGTGTCAGTAAAGAGTCCCTACTATCAGTTACTATCAATTATAAAGGTTTCAAGGTCAGATAATGTACGGACGTGTCTTTGAAAGCAAAGAGGTTAAGTTACATCATACTTATCTTTTTTTTTTTTAGAGTCAAAGAACACAATAGAGGACCTAAAAGGTCTCATATTTATTATCTTTTGAAATCTAATTTTTATACAGTATTTTAATCGGATTATTTCGTGGTTCTTATATATTATTTGTAACTAACCTAAATACACATGTACCCACGAACTTGACCGAAAAACAAATTACTATAGACTTCACTGATACTTTAAACTTTACTCATCTCAATATATATTTTATGATTCTCACATTTCTTATTAAAATTCAGGGAATGTAAGATGGTGTGTCTCCTCTAGACAATTTATAACATAATAGAGAAGAAAGGAGTACTTCATTCCTCAACGGAATTCCTTTCATGACCTCTACATAAAAAAATCGAAGTCTTGAAGTGGTCAGTGGGGGACCGTGTGGATCAGTGTGAACCGTGGGTACCGACGTCTGTCACTTAAAATTAAGAGACGACTAGGGGTTATTTGGGTAGAAAAGACCTCTTTATAGACCGTCAGAAAAACAACGTTTAGTTGTCAAGATTGTACTTCACATGGACTCGACTTTACTCTCACGACGACGATTCAGTGTAGTCAGCACAGGCTGAGATAGGTTGGGGTATTTACCACCGGGTGGTCCGAGGGCAGGGACCCTAAGAGGTCCGTTCTTGTTACCTCATCCAACGGTGGAGGAAGAAGTCACGTACTTTCACTTTTCACTTTCCCTTCAGCGAGTCAGCACAGGCTGAGAAGCGCTGGGGTACCTGATATCGGATGGTCCGAGAAGGTAGGTACCCTAAAGGGTCCGTTTTCATGACCTCACCCAACGGTAACGGAAGAACCACCGTTTAGTTCAAGTCTTAAGACAAATGACTAACCTGTCCTGTGCGTTGGATAATTACTTCTTCCCGAAACAGACGTTTGACTTCTTTGAAGTACAGTATCGGGACTACTATAAAATAGGTCACTGACGCTTTTTAGAAAGAACAACTTGTTTTAAATTTCCTTACTGTCTTTGTAATTTTACTGACAAAGTAAGACTAGCGTCAAAAAGTTATTGGTGGAATACCGTCCTGGTCGGGAACTAAGAGTATTACTGTCGTTCTACGGGAGTCGTTATTCGGTTCCTTTGAAACTTCTTTTCTTTTTCTTATAAATAGTGAGTGTCCAGGACCATTCGTCTGTCTATGTGGATCCCGGTTTGTTGTCCTAGTGGCCATCTCTTTCTCTTTGGTACACGGACTCTGAGAAGAAAATAATCCCAGTTTCCCATCCCCTCATCCCGAAACACCCGAACGAGGGATAATCATTTAAATTTTGTATTTACGTTCTTGAATTTCGTAAATTCTCTTTTCGTTCACTGGGTTTACAGGTCAATGGATTTAGTTAGTCCAAGAGATTTTGTTTCCTCGGAGTGTCCCCTCCGTCCCCGACGTGTCGAACCGAGAAATAGGTAAAGTAAACATTCGACCGTTACACAAAAAGGGTCTATCGGTAGAAACTTTACCTACGGAGACGTTAGCTTCGAATTCCGCATGTAAACATAATGTTATTCTGGACAGTCCCGAATGAGATGTTACCGTACAAATACCGTATTGTATATTTACGCAATACATCTACGATTGCGATCACGAGTCAACACAGACTGAGAACCGTCGGGGTACCTGACATCGTGTGGTCCGAGGAGAGACGGGTGCCTTAAAAGGTCCGTTCTTATGACCTCTCCCCACGGTAAAGGATGGGGTTCCCTAGAAGGGCAAGGTCCTTACCTTCGACACAGAGAACGCAGAGGACGTTACCGTCCGTCCAGGAAATGGTGATCACGGGGGACCCTTCGGGGAGATATCTTCGATCTTCCTTTCTTTAATACCACAATTTATAAGAAGAAACTTATACCCTAATACCCACTAATATAAAAATGGAGATAAAAGGTTTGACATTAATCTCTCCCAAAAAAAAAAGTCAGTGTGTTATAGAATTTTGACTTTAAAAATTCCAGATGTAGTTAAATAAAAAAGATACGTATTATTAGACTCCCCAGTTGTATAAATATTATTGTTCTAAAAATAGGCTTTTATATTCAAGAAACTATGTCTTCTGATTCAAGATTTTACTTAATATGACGGGAATTATTGACGTACTGGGACCCCTTGTATTTTAACAAAATTAGTAATAAAAAGATTAACATTAACAATTATTGTATCATTAATATAACTATGTTTTTATTCTAAAGTCTTATACAAAGGAATAATTAAGTATGTATGTCTATATAAAAGCGAAATACTAATACAGTGTGCTCGCATACAAGAAGCCAAGAAACAGAGTAGTGTTGTTTCTAAACCTCACTGCCTGTAATTTCGGGGGAGCCGTTCAGTGTCGTGAGTCCAGAACCTATCTGGCACAATATCGAGAGTCCAGAACTTACCTGGTACAATATCGAGAATCTGTTTAGTCACAATGTCGAGTCACAATGTCGAGATAAAATAAATCTTCTATCGTCCTTTTAGGTAGAAGCTCCGCACTCCCGTGCAGCTAGGTTTCTGTGCTCCTCTTCTCGCGGGGCCGCGCGCCCTCTCGCTCGCTCGACCGAGACCGAGGAGATAAAGATACAAAGAGAGAGGGACCCGGACAGGATACATTTAACCCGGTCGGTTCTCACAACAAACAAAATGGACTCCAGGAACGAGGCCAGGAGCCTGAAAGAAAACAAGATAAAAGTGCCCGAAAAGGGAAGGAACAGAAAATCGGTGGCGGTAAAACCTGAGGAAAAAGGATAAGATGGATGGATTGTTAATATATGTTTTAGTATATACTACTCGCAGGGACAACCGAGTTGACCATTTCTTTAGCGGACGTTTGACCCTCTGGACCCGGGCTAGGGACCCAACCCTTCTAGGGGACCTCCTCCTAGGTAAGGTCGTAGGGAAAGGCCCCTTAGGGTGCATGTCTCTTCGGACCCCCCGATGTCAGGTATCCCGACGTTTCTCAGCCTGTGCTGACTCGCTGAAAGTGAGTACGTGTGTACTATACGAATATAAAGGTCCTCGTTATCAAAATAGTTATAGAGAAGTCAAGTCAAGTACTTCTTTTCTTAGGTCAACAAGTATTGTATCGAGAGACATATATCCTTCGTTAGTTGAAGTTCTGACTGTAAAAACTATGAAATATGACTTGTTTGTACTATTACACATCATTTTGTTTCCGTATACATCATAAATAAAAATACTGATGACATGGGTGTAAATAATTCACTGTCGTTACACGTAAATCCATCTTTTTCAACAAGGACAGAGATATTATACTTTCTCCTCTTTAAATCATGTAAGTTTTGTCTAAGTAAGGAAGCAGTAGTAAGTCTAAAAATCAGTAAATTACATATTACCAAAGGGATAATTCATATAATTTCGAGAGAAACAATTCGTTATAACTACTTATGGTAAGTGGGTGTAATATTTCTACTTTAGACGTGAATGTTAAACGGAGTCAGAAAGGGAGTTCGAAAGAACATCGTCCATATCATGTTGAAAGTTTCATTTTATATTAATACAAAATAAAAACAAGATATTGATTTTATTTTAGACTGAACTAAAATATTACAAAGATATTTATCCTTGTGATAATTATGAATATTCTAATATTCATAATAGTTGGTAAAAGTATTCTCGAAGGCACCATTGAGTCAACCATTTCTTAAGTATCATATTTATTCACACGGACATCTTTATTTTCTGACCTCGATGTCTATTTCTGTGCCAAAGGAGAGAGGTTTATTAATAAAATAATCTCTGATAAAGGACTTAGGTTTTGTTTATGGTAAATTTAAGGAATGTAAACTAGTTCACCAATTTTCATCTGACGTATACCGAAAAAAATTATCGATCTTATATATAAGTAAAAAAAAAGGGGGTCTCTTACAAGTCCCCTCCGATCAGAGAGAGAGAACGAGAGAGAGATAAAAAAAACAAGAGAGGACAATTGTAAATCTTCAAAACGACATACCTTGTAAGACCCTAACTTCAGTAACGATGTACCAGAAGATCGTAGGCCACGATGACGTCTCTTCAAACTGTGATCAACATGAAAAGAGTAACTTACCATACGATACGGAACTAGGAGAGGGGAACGTTGGTACCTTAGAAGTAAAAGTAAGGTATTAAATCTTTAAAATACTACTATAAAGATTCTCATTTAGAACTCGAAAAAAAAAAAAAAAAAAAAAAAAAAAANAAAAAAAAAAAAAAAAAAACGAAAAAAAGGGGAATTCTGATTTAAAGAGAGAATTCTTTAAAAGAATTCTCTCTTTAAAGAAGAGACACCTTAAAATAAGATCGTAAAGAATTGACAAAATAGTGGATAAAAAAGGATAATAGTAAGAGTTTACAGACAAGATACTCTAAAGATGAATAAAAACAAGAACATAAAAGAGAAATAAACGGAAAAAACAACAACCAGTAATTGTATAAAAAATGTCAATACACTAGAATAAAAAGGTGAAAAAGAGTTTAGTCAAGGAAGAAAATATCTGAGTAACAAGACATTTTAAAGGGATTTCTATGGTTAAAAATACGAAAAGAAGGAAATGCAATTAAAAGTATAAGAAGTCCACAATCATAAATAAACAAGAAAGAGACCCGATGAACGCAAGTAGTTTACAGATTACTAGAACAGTCAATTATGCATATACATAATTACTGATTTTCCGATACGAGCATTTATGTCGACAACCCCAAAAGAGATTTTTAAGTGAGTGGTTAGGAAAGTGGAGGTTCACAACATACTCAGTAATATCATTTCCCCCGAATTCACAAAAAATTCTTTGAACTTCAGTCGAGGACTGGTCAAAGTACACCGATTCTGAACCTTGGTGGTTGAGATTTGGATCCAGACGTGTTGACAGATTATTTACTGTAAATCGACAGTCTTCCACCTTTTGAGGTGGGAGTATAGTACGACGACGATTCGACGACGACGATTCGACGACGACGATTCAGCACAGACTGAGACACGCTGGGGTATCTACCGTCGGGTGTTCCGAGGAGACAGGGACCCCGAGAGGTCCGTTCTTGTGACCTCACCCAACGGTATAGGAAGAGGTTACGTACTTTCACTTTTAACTTTCACTTTAGCGAGTCAGCACGGACTGACGATCGCTGGGGTACCTGACGTCGGATGTTACGAGGAGGTAGGTACTCTAAGAGGTCCGTTCTCATGACCTCACCCTACGGTAACGGAAAAGGGTATAGTACGATTTACGGAGGTAAAAACTTGTACGTGGGGCACTTCTTGTAGCATTGGGTCTATGTGGACGGGTCGTGTGGCTAATCAAGTGGAACCGGACGGAAGTCGGTGGAAAGGGATGTGGATTCTGGTGGGATGAAGACATAAAGTAATGATAGAGTTGGAGAGTGTAAGTCCGTCCGTCTAGACTTTAAACAAGAGATCCGAGGAGTGAACCGACGGAACAGTCATTTTTGAGAGAGCTCCGACGTTTGGGACCGAAGAGTCGTAAACCGAACGGTGTGAGACTCGTTTCTTTGACTAAGTCATTATTAAAATTGGTTTCAAAAATCTCTGGGTAGGATCTCAAACAGAAACGTTACTTCGGGAAAGAATGAAACTCTTAGAATTTCTCTTTCAATGTTCTTTGTGAATAAAACTTCGGGTTCAAGACAGAAGAAGTATACAGGAGATTTCAAAACGACTTTTGTCTTTTTAAGGAAAAAATCGAGAGGAGACGAGAGTAAAATAATATCTGTAACTCTTTTGAGTCTTCTGTGAATTGTTTAAGACGGATTTTTAGAGGAATCAATTTAATTAGTAAAGTGATCTATGTCACAGATAAAAGGTACAATAACGTTTGTTTGAAAGATAGTGTCACCTTGTTCACAGGAAAGGGGAGGTAGGACGTTATCGTGAAGACGTGAAAGTTTCGAAGGGACTGTCAGAGAAACTTTTAGTGGATAGAAGGGTGTTAGTAACACTCCGGGAAATCCGAAAGTGATTGTAAGAGGAGTTTCAGTAAGACCGGAGATGGACAGTGTAGAAAGGTCACCCTGTACAAAGTCTAAAGTAATGTTATCATCAAGTGAGACGACGATGACGACGACGATACAGTGAAGTCAGCACAGACTGAGACGCACTGGGGTATCTGCCGTCGGGTGGTCCGAGAGAGCAGGGACCCTAAGAGGTCCGTTCTCATGACCTCACCCAACGGTAACAGAAGAGGCTCAAATGAAGATTTGTGGGATTAAACAAAGTAAATGAAACCGAGGTTTTTAATGAGGTTTTACATCACTTTCAGTGAGTCAGTACAGGTTGAGAAACGGTAGGGTACCTGATATGTCAGGTACTTAAGACGTCCGGTCTTGCAACCTCACTTATCGGAAAGGGAAGAGGTCCCCTAGAAGGGTTGGGTCCCTAGTTTGGGTCCAGACGACGTAACGTCCGTCTAAAAAATGGTCGACTCAATGGTCCCTTCGGATCACTTTGTTATGTCTGTAAATAATTTAATAGGGGAAATATGACTAGTCCTTAAATCTATCCCTAGTCATCTTTATTAAGACAAAGGGTGATAGTCGACCTTCTGAGAAGACTTCGGAGTAAATGAGTTCAGACCGTCAACTATAACACAAAACTTACCCCAGGGTCGAGGGGAGGTTGAACCAAGAGAGGTGCACCCGGTGACACCTGAAGGGGTGTCGAACTACTGATTCGAAATACACACTCTTCCCCTTTCTCCCTCTCTTACTTACACCAGATCCCCCTTCACGATTGTAAAGTACTAGATTGGAATCTTTAGTCCGTGACAGTGAAGTCGACGTAAAATCAACGACTCTGAATTTATGAATGACAAGTCCAAGTTCCCGTTCTTTTTCTCCAGAGTAGATGAAGTCCTCTAGTCACTACTAGATTTCCTCGTACACCCTGATCTTTATAATACTACTGATAGAAGTCTTTTATTTTACACGGTGTGAACCCAGCTTAGATCCGCGATGAAAGGAGATACCACTTTCCGTCACTCCCTCACCCGTCGTTTTTTATACCTAAGATGTCAGATCCTGGAACCTTATTTTTGTAGAATCGTTTTTTAAGAGAAAGAGAGAAACATAGTAAGAAGCATGGAGATTTTACCGAGCAATGTAGAGACCTTAGAGGTTCTAAAACACACACACACACACACACACACACACACACACACACATAATTCCTATGGAAGACAGAAAAAAAGACAAAGTACACAGAAGACAACGGGACTCACTACTCGTCGATCTCTAGGATCTTTACTGGTAATGCCCCTACTGATACCAAGACAAAACATAAACCGGGTTTCAGATTAAGTTTATCTTCGACTGTCATTTAGTTGTTCTTTTCCTCTGGACCTTGTAAAGGGAGACACATTCTCACGACTGAGTAAAGGAGTAGTGTAATCTCCTACATAATGTCACTTCCAAGGATATCACTGTTTCCCCTCTTCTGATACACGATTACCCGGAAAAACCTGAGACAAAAGAGACTAAGTCGTAGTAAAGTACCGATTTCGTCGTTCCTGGTATCTATAACTAAATAAATAGATAGATCGATGTATTGATATTATGTTCACTTATGTCATAAAAAAAAATAAAAGGACGATCTGGAGTTTATTAGTATTACTCTTATATTATTGTATTAAATGTATTAACTTTTCTCTTCAAAAAATGTTTTCTCTTCTACTAACATAGTATAGAATGTTATTTCGTTCTTTTTTTAAATATGAATCAAACTAGACCACTAAAAATAATGATACAGTTTTTAATATAGTTTCAGAAAACTTATATCTAGAAGTATAATACATTTCGTAAGTATTTCATCATTTTAAATTATTACCTAGATATACTTCTGACACCCCGTCGACGAATTTAAAGAACTTCGATCATAATTCGTCGACCTTTTCTGTATATTAGATTAAGTCTCTCATTTATGATTCGGTAGAGATACACAACCAGTGTCATTCCTTATGATTCTATAGAGAGACTATGGGTGACCCAAGAACCGGAAGGAGTTAGTTATCTTTAACTGATTTTAGATCTGTTCTTTAAGTCGTTCTGAAATGACCCCTGGGACGACATCGTTTCTACTCACTCTTGGTCTAAGTACAAGGGAACGAGTGAGAGTTTTCACCCTACTCGACCAAGGAAGACACCCCACTCCAATCTGAACAAGGGACATAAGTCCGGTCTCCCAACCGAATTCACAAAACGGGTGGGGAAACACCATAACTCACGTCTCCCGTACGCGTCATGGAACGAAACTGAGAACTGGGAACCGTCAATACGAAAGAACCAGAAAAACGTTAGAAAACAGGTCTTAAACGGGTTGAGACGTGTATTAATGTAAACCAGGGTATATCAAAAAACATAAAACAACGTTCTCTCCAAATAGGTCCGTGTTACTAACGACGTGAAGTCGTTTCTCAGGGTCCAGGGTCGGACAGAGTAGAGGGAGTTTATCTAATTTGCACGTTTATTAAGTTTTTGATAACAGGTGGACTATTGAAACTATTCAAGTCGTGACTCGATCCGTCAGTTATGAGTTTTTCCTAAAGGGAACAGGAAGTCTCTAAAATAGTAAATAAAACTTCTAATGATTCTTACCATTTCATTTTGTTTATTTTTGTAATTATACATTCTATTTGTAAAATTTTTTAATTTAAAATCTAAGTCAAGTCAAGTCAAGTCAAATCAGAGAGTCAGTACAGGTTGAGAAACGCTGGGGTACTTAACGTCGTGCGGTCCGGAGGGACAGGTAGTGGTTGAGGGCCTCAAGTGAGTTTGAGTGCAGGTACCTCAGCCACTATGGTAGGTCAGTAGAGTAGGAGACAGCAGGAGAAGAGGAGGACGGGGGTTAGGGAGGGTCGTAGTCGCAGAAAAGGTTACTCAGTTGAGAAGTGTACTCCACCGGTTTCATGACCTCAAAGTCGAAATCATAGTGAGAAAGGTTTCTTGTGGGTCCCGACTAGGGAAAATCTTACCTGAACAACCTAGAGGAACGTCAAGTTCCCTGAGAGTTCTCAGAAGAGGTTGTGGTGTCAAGTTTTGGTAGTTAAGAAGTAGCGAGTCGAAAGAAGTGTCAGGTTGAGAGTGTAGGTATGTACTGATGACCCTTTCGGTATCTGAACTCATCTGCCTGGAAACAACCGTTTCATTACAGAGACGAAAAATTATACGATAGATCCAACGAGTATTGAAAGGAAGGTTCCTCATTCACAGAAAATTAAAGTACCGACATTAGTGGTAGACGTCACTAAAACCTCGGGGGGGTTTTATTTCAGACTGTGATAAAGGTCACAAAGGGGTAGATAAAGGGTACTTCACTACCCTGGTCTACGGTACTAGAAGTAAAAGACTCACAACTCGAAATTCGGTTGAAAAAGTGAGAGGAGAAAGTGAAAGTGGTTCTCCGAAAACTCAAGGAGAAGTGAAAGACAGTATTCCCTCCATAGTAGACATATAGACTCCAATAACTATAAAGAGGGTCGTTAGAACTAAGGTCGAACACGAAGAAAGTCGGGTCGCAAATAGTACTACATGAGACGTATATACAATTTATTCGTCCCACTGTTACATGTCGGAACTGTGTGAGGATAAGAATAAACCTTGGTCAGACAACACGGTACAGGTCAAGATTGACAACGAAGGACTGGACGTATATCCAAAGGTTCTCCGTCCAGTCCACCAGACCATAAGGGTAGAGAAAGTCTTAAAAGGTGTCAACTAACACTAGGTGTGTCAGTTTCCGAAACCGTATCAGTTATTTTGTCTTTATCCACAAAAAGACCTTGAGAGAACGAAAAAGGTACTAGGTCGCCTTCAACTACTAAACTAGAGGCCAAGGAGACGGAAAAGATTTTGGTCGAACTTGTAGTCCTTCAAATGCCAAGTGTATAACGACTTCGGACCGAACCTCTTAAAACTCGTAATGAAATGATCGTACACTCTACTCACGTTAACACGCCATCGAACTCGTAAGAAACCGTAACGGAAAGAAACCCTAACCTTACTTTTCACTGGAAAAGGTCAGGACACCGGTGACGACTCAAAAGGTTTGAACGACCGTATAACTCACGTCGTGAAAGTGTCGTAGTAGAAAGTCCTAAACTTTATCGAGTTGACCTTAAGGTAGTGGAGGTGATCGAAACAGCATCACTACGAAAGATTCCGGGTGAATTGAAGTGTAAGGTTTTAATTGTAATCTAAATACTTTATCTTTGTGTTAATATAAAGATTTACTCTTTCCTTGTCCCTACGACATCCTACTCCACAAACTTTTCCCCTCTTAAAATTTCAGACTCTCTCTCATCCCAAAGGAGCACCCGTCCTCCTCTCCTTTTTACTGTGCACCCCCCTTACACCCTCTTGTGTCGTGCTCGTGTCCGTGGATCGACCTCACTCCTACTTGCATCGTAGGCATCGGTCGTCGTTTCTTCCTGAGAACTACACTTATTTAACGATAATAAATATTCGTCGGACGACCCACTGTCTCTTGATACCTTTGGACTCCTGAGTCCCGAGACCCCGAGTAGAGGCGGAGACGGGTGGCGTGACCACAGAAGGGACACGTTGTTTCTGTCGACGGGCACAGGTTGGACACCGGGATTTTTAATTTGGTGTGTTACGGTTTCAGACGTGTATTTGGAACAATACTGTCCGCAACGACAATCCACCATTTTGTCGTACAAAAGATAAGTCATAGAGTTACATAACACCCATTGCCTCGACGTTGTCACTGTATTCGGAAGTCGTCCGTCGGCCGACGACCTTTACGCCATAACTGTGGTCGCTGAACTACGGACTTTATCCTCTCTGTCCAACCGAAACGAAGTCCTCAAAGGACTGTGTTACCCAACACAAGAGAAATTTTGGGCCAATTCCGTAACTCGGACTACCTTACTCACAGACAGGTTGTTAGATATGCTTTGTTCTCGCCTTCCACCACCTTTCTAGTGTCTCAGACCTATTCCTACTTAACCAAGTTTATAACCGAAGTAACGGGAGTGTTTTACACAGAATCCTTCCGTGTATTCCGGAGACCCAGGGTTTCCATTCTTATTTTGAACAGGAAAAATGGAATATTCAAATGACACTTACAGCATAGAGAGTTCCCGTCTTTGATATATTTGCCGTTTCGTGACATGGTTGGAATTAAAATGAGTAAAAGGATACCTATTTACTCTGGACTCAAAGGAAGTAATTTAAGGACAGGTACACATAAGAAGACAGTATGAAGTTCTATATAATGAACGTATACATGAACTCGAATAAGGATAAGAAGATAGTATGGAATTCTATATAATGAACATTCATATAAACTCGAATAAGGGAAAGGTATTAAGGGTCTATGTGAATCCACGGTTAAGGATCCCTAAGAAATCGGAATTCTGATTTTGACTTGTTTTTAAGCTAATCATAGATTCTTAGTCCTTTATTAACTTTTTCGTATATAAAACTAGACGTCATTTAGAGTTCCCTTCAAACAAGTTCAGATAAAGTGAGACGTGTGCAGACGAGAAATTTTATTCTTGTGTCTTAAGTTACCCTAAAAGTCTTTATAAATTGAGTATTTAACAAGGATGACTCGTAACGACAAGATATTTGTAATAGACGTAAACTCGTTAACAGTCTCTTACAAATCCAGTTACCTATCAAAACCAAAGAAAGAAAAAATGATAAGAATTAAGCTGTTCAAAGAAGGAATCGAGAGGGTCTTTATTTATCCTTCGAAAGAAAGAAACTCAGAATTAAGGTACGACGTCGGTTAAACTGAGTTGGTGTCAATATGATTTTCAGTTCGGGATTAACAGGATTAGTGTTTGAAAGGGGTTTTATCGGATATTTTTTTGATGAGGAGACAATTAAGAATCAGTGGGCGAGTATCAATGACATCTCCCTATAACCGAATAGAGTAATTGTGTGTAAGTCCGTTTATGTTGTACCGGGGAAAACCCGAATAGACAGTAAAGGAACACGAACAAGAGACGGTCGTCCTCCTGGTACGTATTTACGGTCGTATACAAGACTCGTAGAGACACCTAGTGTCGACATATGTTGTGATAGAGGAGAAACGACCCAGTCTTGTGTCACCTTGTTTATATAGAAATCGTCGATTCACAAAGGTAAAATGATGGTGTATGATTTCGTGTGTATAGATGTTGTGTCGCTTGGCTGGTAAATATTAACTCACTTATTTTTCGTCGACTTTTGGTTTTCGACCTCTTACTTAATTTTATCATGGTACCTCTTTCCGTACCATTGGGTGAGGTCATAAGAACGGACTCCTTAAGGTACCTATCTCATAGGACCACCCGATGCTAGGTACCCCAACGTTTCTCAGTCTGTGTTGACTCACTGATTGTGTCGTTGTTTATCTTTATTTTACGTCTGTAGATCGGAGAGTTTATCAACTAAAACTTCAAGTTCTCGGTTGAATTACTAACATAGATACAAATATATATCGTCTACCGACCCTTAAGTCACAGGCAAATTAGAATTTTCGTAAAACTTTTATCATCCGTTGATTACCAAAAGAGGATTAGTTCCGTACAAGAGGTATACAGTAGGTCTTAGACAAATGAGTGATGACAATAACAGAGTCAAGTACAACTTGATCAAATACTGTAAAGAGAAAAGGAAAATATACTAATACCATTAAAATGAATTAAACGAATTACGTCACGGTCACAGAATACCCAACTCCCTGTTAGTCTCACCAGTTCGTCAGGACTTGTAGAATCTTCTTTCTGGGAGGTGAGAAACTGGGACTCCTGAGATTCCCTTTCGTCCGACTTACAATCTAAGAGGGGCGATGGGTGAGACCGGGGCGTCGTACCGTACGTCCTAGAATGAAGGGAATGGTCCCTAATTTCGGTACGGGGGTAGTAGTCTTCACACCTCAGAATTGGTGACCTGACGGTCCTTTCAGGGACTTACGATCTAGAGACTTTTACGAGGGTCGTAATGTCTCGTCTTCGAAAAGTGTCTCTCTTCTCGTCACTATAATCAGAAGTAATAGTCAGTGAAAATCGTTACTAAGATACTTTTTATAAAGATACCCCCAGTTAGATACTTTGAAATCCGACATAGATTCCTCTTAACGAGTGTTAAGACCCTCTTTTAATTGACATCGGTGTTACGAATCAGAATTACTTAATCCTACTCTCAGCTTGTTAATCGATCTCTACTGACCGTCTATCTCGGTGGTATTCATGAGTTAGTCAAGTCAAGTCAGTGAGTCAGCATAGGCTGAGAAACGCTGGGGTACTTAGCGTCGCACGGTCCGGAGGGACAGGTAGTGGTAGAGGGCCTCAAGTGAGTCTGAGTGCAGGTAACTCAGTCACTACGGTAGGTCGGTAAAGTAGGAGACAGCAGGGGAAGAGGAGAACGGGTTTTAGGGAGGGTCGTAGTCTCAGAAAAGGTTACTCAGTTGAGAAGCGTACTCCACCGGTTTCATGACCTCGAAGTCGAAATCGTAGTAAGGAAGGTTTCTTTAGGGTCCCAACTAGAGGAAGTCTTACCTGACCAATCTAGAGGAACATCAGGTTCCCTGAGAGTTCTCAGAAGAGGCTGTGGTGTCAAGTTTTCGTAGTTAAGAAGCCACGAGTCGGAAGAAGTGTCAGGTTGACAGTGTAAGTATGTACTGGTGTCCTTTTTGGTATCGGAACTGATCTGCCTGGAATCAGCCGTCCCTGTCTTTTTGGTTTAGTCAGGTTTTCGGTAGTCTTTATCAGTATGGTTTTTCCGTAAAGGTAAGTTGAAGTGACTCAATACCGGTACTGAAAGTTCTCTCAAAGCAACGAAACAGAAGGTTCTCTTCTCAGCATTTTTTCGTGGCTCACTATTCTTCCATGGGTACTTGAGGTCAGGAAAATATCGTTGTCTTCAACAGAGGTATAAATCTCTTGACTTTTCTTTAAAGGTCGTGACAGTTTAAGCCTAAAACCCCCGGATGTATGTACGAAATTTTGAGTTTAAATCAAAACTTAAAATCAATCCTGAGTAAGGATATGAATCAGTATTTAGAAATAACCCGTAGGTGATATTCAGTCTGTCTCGGATCTTATATAGTTACTTGTAGTGTTTTTCAGAATCAGTCCCTTAGAGATCTGTTCACTTTTTGACAAGGTATTTATTCTTATTCATCTCAAGTATTTCCGATCGTCGTAAAAAGTGTAAGCAAATCAACCATTCTTCAGTTCGGTCCTAAACTTAGGTATTACTGTGGGATATAAAGGAGGTGATTCGATTATATGATCACCTCAACTCAGATGGAAAGATTTGATTCATGTGTGTTTGAGTGACCGTTAAAGATCGTGTCTTAGATACAGAAAACATGGTATGTTTATGTTGTAAATTTTTTTCAAATAAGGGTCTTTTACGAGTATATTGTAGTACCGTTTTATTGAAACGAAGTTATTTTTACCTATCCTGACCCTGTAGGTATCTCCAGGTCACCAATTCTTAGGTGTGAAGGTGACTTCCCCGGTGTCCAAGGTAGACACCAACCCCTTGATTTTAGGGTGTACGTACGTACCGCGTCGGTTTTTATTTATTTATAATAAATTTTGTTTTTATTTTAAGTCAAATTTTTTAATTCTTATTTATTTTTATCCCACTATAGTTATCATTATTTACAAGACTTCTGTCAATTGTATTACACCTCTTTGTTTTTCTTACCGAACTTCTTAAATCTCTGTCACTAGTTTCTACTGTTATGGGTTTTTCATGTTCTATAAGGATGAATCGTTCCTTAATAGAGTGGATTTTATGATTGGAAAGGGATCAACTCTTAGTACCTAGACATTACAGTCTTTACCGGACATCGTCTGGAGCTGGATTTAAGTCCAAAAACCTAAGGGGTTTTGTGGTCTTGTTTCTCTTTACAGTTTTTGTTAATGAAACCCTGATTGGACTCTTCGACTCCACCTTAAATAGTGAAAACGTTTACAATTAATGGTTCAGGTACCTGTGAATCGACTTTGTACCCTTTGATCCAACCAAGGCACACGAATCTTTTATTGACACGAGGGATCACACGAGAGAGCGAGACGACACACACGCATACACAGACACATATACACACGTGTACACAAACACGTGTACACAAACACGTGTACTCTCCCTCGCTTTCTCTTTCTCTCATTGTCTAACTTCCTCTTTCTGTACTTTATACACTCTCGTAAAAAATTGAAAGGGAATAAATAAGAGGGGAGGATAATATGGGTTAAGACAGTTCTTCTCACTTTACTGTACTTAACCAGGGGTGCTTGGAGACTTTACACGACTCCCATAATGAGACGATTTATTTAATCCATAAAAACATCTGGAGTGACTACTAGTGGTGGGAAATAAAGGGAGATGGATAACCCGCATCTCTTTTGATAGTCAAGTCAAGTCAAGTCAGAGAGTCAGTACAGTCTGAGAAACTCTGAGGTACCTGACGTCGTACGGTCCAGAAGGACAGGTAGTGGTTGAGGACCTCCAATGGGTTTTAATACAGGTAACTCAACCACTACGGTAGGTTAGTAGAGTAGGAGACAATAGGGGAAGAGGAGGACGGAAGTTAGACAGGGTCGTAGTCCCAGAAAAGTTTACTCAGTCGAGAAACGTAGTCCACCGGTTTCATAACCTCAAAGTCGAAGTGGTAGTCAGGAAAGTTACTTATGAGTCCTGACTAGAGGAAATCCTACCTGACCAACTTAGAGGAACGTCAGATTCCCTGAGAGTTATCAGAGGAGGTTATGGAGTCACGTTTTCGTAGTCAAGAAGTCACGAGTCGAAAGAAATATCAGGTCGAGAGTGTAGGTATGTACCGATAACCTTTTTGGTATCTGAACCGATCTACCTGGAAATAACCGTTTCATTACAGAGACGAAAAAAAAAAAAAACCAGTATTGAAAGTTCCTCATTCGCAGAAAATTAAAGTACCGACATGAGTGGTAGACGTCACTAAAACCTAGAGGGGTTTTGTTTCAGACTGTGACAAAGGTGACAAAGGAGTAAATAAAGGGTACTTCACTACCCTGGTCTCCGGTACTAGAATCAAAAGACTTACAACTCAAAATTCGGTTGAAAAGGTGGGAGAAGAGAAAGTGAAAGTAGTTCTCCGAGAAATCAAGAAGAATCGAAAGACGGTATACCCACCACAGTAGACGTATAGACTCCAACAACTATAAAGAGGGCCGTTAGAACTAAGGTCGAACACGAAGAAGGTCAGGTCGCAAAGAGTACTACATGAAGACATATCTTCAATTCATTCGTCCCACTGTTATATGTCGGAACTGCATGATGAAAAGGATAAACCTTGGTCAGACAACACGGTACAGGTCAAGATTGACAACGAAGGACTGGACGTATGTCTAAAGAGTTCTCCGTCCAGTCCACCAGACCATAAGGGTAGACAAATTTTTGAAAGGTGTCAAACAACACTAGGTGTGTTAGTTTCCGAAACAGTATCTGTTATTTCGTCTTTGTCTACAAAAAAGACCTTGAGAGAACGAAAAAGGTACTAGGTCGTCTACAACCGTCAAACTAGAGACCAAGAAGACGAAAAAGATTTTAGTCGAACTTGTGGACCTTCAAGTGTCAAGTACATGACAACTTCGGACTGAACCTCTTAAAACTCGTAATGAAATGATCTCACACTCTACTCATGTTAATATGCCATTAAACTCGTAAGAAACCGTAACGGAAAGAAACCCCAACCTTCCTTTTGACTGTTATGAAATAAGAAAAATTAATTCGACTACGTATGTGTTTTGAGTCGTAAATTCGTCAGTAAGAAAAACAATACAGTCTTATTAACAAGACTAAAGAAAATAAAACTTCATTCAATCGTATGATTGGTACTTGTCTCTTTACGGATATTAAACCAGAGTCTGACATATAGTATGGTGAATACTGAGTTGAGAAACTTTAAGTCACTTCACCTCGAGTTCAAAATCTCACACACGATAGACTATATTAATACATTACGAAACAATTTAATATCTTGATATTGATAATTGAATGTGGGTAAGACTGTGACATTATCGTGACAGGGTAGATTAAATATAGTTCAAATTATTACCGGGGGTGGTTGTCTGATATAGAACTTGGTAATATCATCTTACATATGTGGGTTCGAAAAATAAAGGTAATAGTCACTACTCCAAAATTACTCTAGCTATATAAATCAGTTGACTTTAGATTGACATATATAAGGACAGAAGTGGAATCGGTCTTTGAGTTTTACGTCCACAGGACAGTAAACCTCAGTCCTTCTTAATAATTATTGATACACCTTTTAGAAAGTAAAAATGGACTTTTTACAGAGGTGACTTTCGGGATACTTACGACTTAGTCATCTTCCGGACCCAAAATCGTATTTACCTCATTTAATAGAAGATTCGTTACAGTAAGGTCCCGTATCAGAATCAAAAATAGAGGGAAGTCTTGTACCATCTCCGTTCCTGAAACACGTCCTTCCAACAAACTCTACACTAGGGTTCTTTTCACTTTTACTCTTTCTCTTTCTCCCGTTCTTCACCATGTAATGTTCCAAAGGTGACATCCATTACTCAGGAAGTATAAAGGTCCTGACTCTTAACATGTCTTGTGGTGCATCTTAACAAGTGGACCGGTTGTCATCGGACATTGTAAATAGAATACAGACTAGGAGTCAACAAGTTCCTAGTGAAAACCCTGGTAATTGTTGAAACGTGAAGACCTTAAAAGACCGTATACTCTTGTCGCTATAGGGTACCATAGTCTTTTCTAGGTCTGTGTTTACAAACCGGGGAGTCTCTTCTACCGACGTTCCGACTCGATTTGACTGACGGTCGACCTATTGAACAAACGCCGAAGAGAATGTACCACGATTCCCGTCAATCTAAGGAATGTACGGAAAAGTCCTGAGAGTCTTTCTCATTTGAGTCTCCGGACCCACCTTAGACCTTCGAGAATTTCGGACTGGAGTCGTCAAGTTCTTATATTGAAGATAGTGTATGATAATCAGTTCGTACAGAGATTCATCCGGGTCTATGTTTCTTTACTTTTAATCTAAGTTGAAGAATTACGTTTTTCATCGTTTCTTAAATGTCGGTAGAAACTGGATGGTCTCGACACTATAATCTAGAACTTAAATCTAGTTACAAAAATTACTCAAAATCTCTCTCGACACTTCAAAACGAAGTGACGTAATTTTAGAGAAAAGAATTTTCCTTCCTTTTATATAGGGTCAAATGTACGGGTGTGTCCTACCTTCCTATTGACCTCTGATTCATTTTGTGTCTTAAGTCTTGATCTACCTTAAAGTCAGTTTTAAATCGTACGAATGATGGTTACTTTGATTAAACGATTCAAATCTGGAACTTCATTAATTGTAGCATAGCACTCGTCGGGAAAAACTGTTCTAAGTAATATACTTTTGTTGATTAGATTGATTTTCTGAACATTTTGAAAGGTCTTTCTTAAAACAGTGTAGATCTAAGTGTGTAATCGAATACAAAATTGATATATTCAATAACTCATATACGAATTTCGACAAAATAAAAGAAAATTCTTTTCATAATAAACGACTTAATCGACGTTACCTTAGAAAGATACAGATGTTAAAAGGTCAATTGTCAGTTGTTTCAGTTGGAAACATCCTCTTCGTAGGAGAGTCCAAATGACGACCTCAACTAGGATGAACATTCAAAATCTCCTTTCAGTATCTGAGAACAGAAGGTAAAGGGAACTCAGTATGTCCTTACTTGGGTCGTAGATACACGAATGAACCTAACGTTACTTAAGGTCTCCCATCGTACAGACGGAATCGTGAGGGCTTTCGTGTTGAACTTGTTTCTATTGTCAGTGTCTCAGTCGTCCAACTCATCATTTGTTGACGTAACCATTGGGACCCTGTGAAGATGGGTGACGGTTAAAAGAGACTACCAACTTAATTGTTCTCTCGTCGAGAGGGAAATACCTGGGGATACCTCTCCAGACCCAAGAAGGGAAAGTGAGACTACAAGATCAGAGTCTCCCGATCGGTACTTTGGTGGTTGGTTTACGATTTACTCTTCCTAACTTGAGACTTGGGTTCCAGTTCCAAAATTACGTTTTTGTTAAACTAATAACTAGGTCCCCTACGAGGGTAAGTCACGAGGAAAATGGACAAAATCTTGGAGTGGAGTGGGCTCCATAGTCATGACAAGTCGGAATAAACGGTCGAACACAAGAGTGCACTTTCAGATTATGTAGCGTTCTTAAACATTTTAAAAGAGAACAGAGATTTATAAAGGGTGGTCAGATTAATTTTACTGATGGTATAATTATTAGGATTTCCTTTTAATTTCAAAATTTTTACCCCTTCGTGATATCGGATCTTAAAACACACGATTAAGAATTGTAGTACGAGGTACAGGATCCAGTAAAGTGATTGAGGTCGGGGAGGATTGACAATGGTGAAAGACCGGACGAGGGGGTAGAGATTGTATTCCCTGGGAGGATTTTTGGTAGAAGTCTTTCAGTAGGAAGTAAGGGGTTGTTTCTACCACTAAAGATCGAAGAGACTTGGAGGCAGACTTCATAAACATGCAAGGAATATAGTTTATAAAAACAGACAAAACATCGTACCTGTAAAACACAATAAGACAGAAAGAAATGGTGACGTTCGTGAGAAACTTGTTTACAAAATAAAATTTGACTGTAAGAGAAAATGATCTATCAAAGCAAACTTTCTATTAGTTACGGGAATCACTTCTTATATTCATGTTACTTTTTCTATGTATTACTTTAATTTTCGACGAGGTTCAGTGGAGGTGGCTTCGTTGTTAATCGTCAGAGAACAAAGACGTGGGTTCTTTAACGTGACGTATATGTTTATATACAAAAGTAGAGGTATATGTATAGGAAAACTTTTTGTACATATATTTCTATCTGAGAGAAGTCCCGGTATCCAAAAAGAAAAGATCAAATGTTATATATTAGGGACCAAAGAAAGTGTGGTTACGTATTACTTAGTAAATCAATAAAATTTGTCTACATATTGTACAGTAACATACTTACATAATATTTCATAAATTTGGGAAAGACAATTGGAAAGACAATCAAATATAAGAAAGGACGGAAAACGGTCATTAACATTATTTCATTATTTTCATTAAAGTATGTATAAATACACGTATACACTCATGTAGACATTATTTAAAAGGATCTTCTCCATAAATGTCCATTTGTATATAACGGTTTAACGGAAGGTTTCTTTCACTTAGTAAAACATAATTTCTAGGTATTGGTGAATAGGCAGGAAGTAATGTCTTAAAATTTCCTTTTCTGTTATCTTACTGTATATACTATCTAACGTTTTTTACACGTTTTTAAAAGTTTGAATAGGGTGCCAACATATCATATAGGAAAAAGGACGAGATTGAGACTCTAACAGATACATTGAAACACTCCGTTCCCTTATAGTCTTTATGACCGTCTTCGTTTCCAGACTTTTTTCAAAAGTGGCACTTTAGGACGGAGAGAACGACAAGAACCTTTGGTGGCGGGTTACACTTTTTAGAGTACGATTTGTTCTCCTATTGCTTTATCATGTACCTTTTTCTGATCTAAAGGGTCGACTCCGGGAAGGTTTGGTTGGTACGGGTGGTGTATATTCACGTTCAAGTCGTTCTCAAGTCGGTATAATGGTTCAGTGTCTGTTGACGACAAGAATTCATTGAGGGTGAATAGTAAATAAATTTTAAATATAATGGAATATCTATATATCTTAAGACATACTATAAAAAGAGTTAGGTTTAGTAATGTCCCTCATTCTTACTAAAAAAAGTTCATAAACATAACTTGGTATTTGATAGTCCATCTAGTTCTTTTTTATGTATATAAATAGAATAGAGACACATTCAAAGTCATGAGTGTTTAAGACTTTATGGTCACGCACTGAAAGAATAAAAATTGATTGGAATACTCCTTTTGAAATAAAAGAGTTTTATAGATTTTGAACAAAAAGATTTAACCCCTTTGGGGTAACTTAAGTGCGTGTGATCACTTCATTACGAGTTTTAAGAGGTTCTGTCCGAAGTTGTCATGTACTTGATACTTGAAGGTCTACAAGTTCGACTTAAATCTTTTCCGTCTCCTTGGTCTCTAGTTTAACAGTTGTAGACAACCTAATAGTTTTTTCGTTCTGTCAAGGTCTTTTTGTAGGTAAAGACGAAATAACTGATATGGTTTCGAAAATTGACACACCTAGTGTTGTTTGACACCTTTCAAAAATTTGTCTACCCTTATGGTCTGGTGGACTGGACGGAGAACTCTTTGGACATACGTCCAGTCCTTCGTTGTCAATCTTGACCTGCACCGTGTTGTCTGGCCAAGGTTTATCCTTTTCCTCATGCAGTTCCGACATATAACAGTGGGAAGAAATTGAATATACGTCTCATGTAGTACTCTTTGCGACCCGACCTCCTTCGTGTTCGACCTTAGTTCTAACGACCTTCTTTATAGTTATTGGAGTCTATACGTCTACTGTGATGGGAATACCGTCTCTCATTTCTTGATTTCTCGGAGAACTACTTTTACTTTTTCCTCTCACTCTTTCAACCGAATTTCGAGTTGTAAGTCTTTTGATTCTAGTACCGTAGACCAGGGTAGTGAAGTACCCTTTATCTACCTCTTTGTCACCTTTGTCACCGACTGAAATGAAACCCCCGAGGTTTTAGTGACGTCTACCACTGACACCGGTACTTTAGTTTTCTGTCAATGAGGAACCTTCCTTTCAATACTGATTGGATCTGTCGTATAATTTTTTGTCTCTGTAATGAAATGGTTGTTTACAGACAGATCAGTTTCGAAACCACAAAGGTCATCAGTACATACCTACACTCTCGACCTGATATTTCTTTTGACTCACGGTTTCTTAACTACGAAAACGTGACTCCACAACCTCTTCTGAGAACTCTCAGGGAACCTGACGTTCCTCTGGGTTGGTCAGGTAGGATTTCCTTTAGTCAGGACTTATAAGTAACCTTCCTGACTACCA
The DNA here is from genome assembly GCA_006410555.1 of Capra ibex. Lineage (NCBI taxonomy): Eukaryota > Metazoa > Chordata > Mammalia > Artiodactyla > Bovidae > Capra > Capra ibex. Next base: position 23,498,154 of record SJYO01000647.1, read on the forward strand.
CTTCGACTTCGAGGTTATGAAACCGGTGGACTACGTTTCTTGAGTAAGTAAACGTTTCTCGGACTACGACCCTTTCTAACTCCCGACCTCCTCTTCCCTCGGTGTCTCCTACTCTACCAACCTACCGTAGTAGTTGAGCTACCTACACCCAAACCCACCTGAGGCCCTAACTATTACCTGTCCCTCCGGACCGTACGACGTCAAGTACCCCAGTGTTTCTCAGCCTGTACTTAACTCGCTGACTTGACTTGACTTGACTTTATCGTGGGTATAAGGAGTGGATGAAGACTTTTGAACTCTGTAATCAGGTTTCCTAGTCCGTCTATTTTTGTAACATATAAAGACGAAGACAGACTTTACCTTATTGTCCGTGACTTAAACGGAAGGGTAGAATTTGGTGATATTTTGAACTGTTACATACTTCCGGTATGACAAGTAAGTGACTTATAACAACCCTACACTGAGGACCCAAATCCTTTTATTTCGCCTAGGATACTTCACTGGTCGTATGAAGGGACTTCGATAAAAGGTCTAACGTTGTGTCCGTCTTCTTTGTGTTCGTCTCAGAACGTTAGACTGTTTCAACTCCTCTACCTCTACTCTCAACCTCCTCCGATATTTAAAATCGTTTTTTGTTTTGTCTTTTTTCTCTCTCTCTATTGACAAATATCTTTCTCAAGGTCTTTAGACGGCTTCTAAGGGGAACACAAAAACGGGGTCACGACTAAAAAACCCCCGAGGTTTTAGTGACGTCTACCACTGACGTCGGTACTTTAATTTTCTACGAATGAGGAACCTTCTTTTCAATACTGGTTGGATCTATCGTATAAGTTTTCGTCTCTGTAATGAAACGGCTGATTCCAGACAGATCAGTTCCGATACCAAAACGGTCACCAAAACATACCTACACTCTCAACCTGACACTTCTTCCGACTCACGACTTCTTAACTACGTAAACTTGACACCACAACCTCTTCTGAGAACTCTCAGGGAACCTGACGTTTCTCTAGGTTGGTCAGGTAAGACTTCCTCGAGTTGGGACCCTAAAGAAACCTTCTTTACTACGATTTCGACTTCGAGGTCATGAAACCGGTGGACTACGCTTCTCAACTGAGGAACCTTTTCTGAGACTACGACCCTCCCTAACCCCCGTCCTCCTCTTTCCCTGCTGGGTCCTACTCTACCAACCTACCGTAGTACCTGAGCTACCTACTCACTTGAGGCCCTCTACCACTACCTGTCTCTCCGGACCGCACGACGTTAAGTACCCCAGTGTTTCTCATCCTGTGCTGACTCGCTGACTTGACTTGAATTGACTAATTTGGGTTTACTTTTCATTGACGGGTTCAGACTTTCTTTAGACACTTTCTTCATAAGTCTTATCAAGTATCTGATGATTTCACTCTCTACACGTTGAAAAGGAAAGTGAACTTTTGAATCTTCGGTAACATCCCAATAATCAACCGGATTAAAGTTATAACGATACAGAGTCTTTTATCTTTCCGGGTTCCTCTGACTTTATCTGACCCTTCACTGGGTGACTAGCTCGTTTGTCTTGTGTGTGTAAATAGGTAGTTCGAGTGACAGAATATACCCCTATCAAACACTACGGGGTTTTGTCAATATTGTCATTGTAGTTTCTTATGACTAACGTGTAATGGTATTTTTTATTATTATTTTTTTGGACTCTATAACGTTTTTAATGGTTTCACACTGTGTCTCTGTACTTTACTCGTTTACGACAATCTGTTTACCGGAGTCGTCCGAAAATAAATAAATAAAAATTAACTTTCTATTAACGAAATGTCCTAAAATAACAAAAGATAGTTTGTAGTTGTACTTAGTCGTCCGAAAGAATTACACGTGACGGTGTTTCGTAGTTAAACAATTTTTTTTTTTTTTTTTTCCTTATAGAGGTTTCGTGTTATTACTACATTGCACGTTATTTTACTCCATACGAACATGAAATACGACAAAATACAAAGAGACGAGAGGATCTACAATTTGGAGAGACGGGAAGAAAGGATTGATAATTTGAAAACATTACACCGAATCCAATATATGAAAAAAAACGAAGGGATCTTTATAGAAGTAGAGAAGAAAGAAGAGTGAACAACATCGAAAAAGACGTGTAACTTGATTCTTTAGATGTGATTAAAACCGTGAACAATTTATTGAATTTCACAAGGTTTTGTTTTTGTTTTTTAATTGTAGTGAGAAAGAGTTGTAAAAGGTTTCTTGAAACCTTCTTTACATTCAACTTACTTCGTCATTTAAATTTCTACATACATTTAATAAATATATATTATGTGGGTCGTCTTAGTCCTTCTGTGGATCAGAGATAAACTTAGTATGGGAGTCTCAAGTGGGTTCGTTATAGTAGAAGAGGTTTTCTCAAGACTTGGTTGTTATTCGGGTTTTACCTTCTTGAAAAATTCCATCGGATTTGGAATATCTTTCGACTTTCATGAATTGGTCCATGTCTTTAGTTTCACCATAGTAGAAGTTACGAAACAGGGTTGTTCGACCGTTCTCTCAAGAATCTTTAAGTAAGACATCGGTGAATTACGAGACTGTAAAAGATAAAACGAAAACGTTTTGTGACTTCAACAAAAAGAAAGAAGGAGAAGTCTCGGTTTCTTCACACTTTACGACCAAACCTCTTAACGACTCTTGTCGGGTTATCGGGACGGTTTACTTGTAGAACCCCTTATATTGAAGACAAGCAATCTCGTTCCGAACGACAATCCTTCGGACGAGTGGACGACCTCATCCTCTCTCATAATCCGTCCGTCTACAATCACGAAGAAGTTCACCGTTTACGTTGTCGGTTAAGATTCCCGACCTCGTAATCGATTTCTTACCAGGACTTCCTGTTACTTGAACAACTGGATGAAACCTCAAAAAACTACAAGAGTTTCGAATTCGGAAATAAAAAACACTCCACTTTTCCCCTTCTTTTCAGCACAGATCTAAAAAGGTATGTACGCTTGGTCGTTTACACTAACAAGATGGTTATAATAAAATGAGGAACAGAAAGGGTAAAGGTTAAAGTGGGGAAAACTTTAATAAAATTACACAAATAATTATCGTCTCCCAGAAAGAACTTACAAGTGAGAGTATCCCTGACCTTAAAAATCGTAACAGTTTGTGAACTCTTAATAAAATTCTTTTTCAATCACCATCACTATGAACGTAAAATCGTTACCACAACGGATTCTTCTTCTATAAAGTTCAATGACATGGAGTTCAACAAAACATTAGTCGGAATTAGTTATTTTAGACCTTAGGGTGGTACTATAAATAAGTTGTTAAAAAAATCAGACAATGTTTTTACTTGTTAGAAGATTCGTGGTTTTTAAATAAGTGACCCGTTTATCCCCTTTCCCGATCTCTCTATTCTTCGTATTTTTTATTACTATAATATATCAAGTTATCCTTCACTATTTAAAATTTCATTTTATCTCTTAAACTTTCTTAGCACCCTTTCAAACGTCATCATTTACGTACCTGTGGGATCCATCCTGAATACATTCCTTTCTAAACTTCCTCGTCTTCGTTTTTTAGGGTACCCAAAGGCCCCCTTTCTGTAAAGTTCGTCTCTTGTCTTTACGTTTCGAGGTACTAACTTTACAAGGACCATTCGAGTTCTTCGTCAGTTCATCTTGTCTCGTTTGGCATTGTATTAACGTTGTTTAATACAGTTCTACGTTATGGTAATAACACTAAAGTGTAAATTAGACTTCTTTCACCGTGCGGTAATCTCCAAAAACTCCTCCCTATACTGTATTTAAAATTATCGTACAAAAGTTTTATCTGAGGTACCTCTGTTCTCTCCCTAATCCTTCCGGTCGACTGTTAAACAGTGTTATTAATTACTGTATCTACTACCACGAACTTTCATACCACTAATCAATTACCAAGACCTATATAAAATTTCCCTCTCAATTACTTATTATTTCTCTTAAATCGTGCACCTACTTTCTTTCCTTTCGAAAACCGATCCCATGGCATCCCACCTTAAACGATCGTTAATTATATCCTTCAATATTCATTTTATCATAGTTCCTTATTCTACTGTTCCGAACCAAAATTTGTGTAATTCAAACTCTACAGACTTACAAAGGTCTTAAAGACAATCTTTGTTCGCCTCTATTGTAGTTTATCCGTCAACCTATTTCTTCATATCTAAGTCTTCTCTTAAAGTGGTTCTGACTACTTTATTTGAACATTGAGTAGTCGTTCTCTATTTTAAATACCTCTAATTTGTCCAGGGGTTTCCCCGATATTAACTTTTGTCCTCTTTTCATCAAGTTTTTGACTTAGAATTCCCAGAAGTCAGAATTGTCTCTAACTCCGGTATATAGTCTACCCATTCTTCCTTTACTTCTCTGATACCGGTAAATCTTGAGTCCATTGTTTCCATGAATGACTACCTTCCTTATGAGTTTATACAATTTCCAACACAAATCCGGTTTGTCTACTCCTGACTTTTAACTGAGTCTAAGTCATCACCCTTTGTGACCACTCGACCTTATTTGTTTTGCAGGGTGTAACGATACGTTCAGTAAATATACAAATATCCACAAGAAAGTACTATTCATGTTTTTTTACATCGTCATAAAACCCCTTACATAAAATAACGATACTGATTAACGACTTTTGAAGGGACCACCGAGTCTCCAATTTTACAGACGGACCTTACGTCCTCTTTTTTTAGAATATAAAGTTAATCTGATAACTACATAAGATACAAGTTCTCCTATCTTTATGACATGAAACGTGTTTCTGTACCCAAACTTAGAAGTAGGAATTTACATAATCAAATCAGTTTATATAATAAATTGGTAGATCTCTGAGTCAAAATTAACACTTACTTTTATCATTATGGGTCAAATACCCCGACGATATTTTTTTGATCCACATAGGTAAAGTGCCTAAATCGTTTATAATTTCATTAGATATCATTTGATTTGACTAGTGTATCTAGTGTCGGAACAGATTGAGTTACTTTGACAATCGGTACGACACATCCTGGTGGGTTCTGCCCGTCCAGTACCACTTCTCAAGACTGTTTTACACCAGGTGACCTCTTTCCTTACCGTTCGATGAGGTCATAAGAACGGAATTCTTGGGGTACTTGTTATACTTTTCCGTTTTTCTATACTGTGACTTTCCACTTAAGAGGGTCCAACTATCCACGGGTTATGCAAGAACCTCTTCTCACCTCTTTATTGAGGACTTTCTTTCCTCTCCGTCTCGGTTTCGCTTTTGTTACGGGTCAACACCTACACTGACCACTACCTTCATTTTAGGTTACGCCATTTTTTTATGTAACACACCCTTGGACCTTACGGTTCAGGTTCTTTGTTCCATTTAACCTTCACCAGTCTGTCCTCTACCGTTCTCACTTGTAGCTGTAAAATCCTTAGTCACTTGATTTTACCTGGTCTTACCCGTCTAAATTGAGTCTACTGGTAATATAGATGACACCCGTTCTTAGGGAATGTTTTTTACCTTATAGAGAGTTCCAGTTGTTTCTCAGGCTTTACGTCACGATGACATGTTAGAGTTTTTACTGTGTTACTAGCAACAAATAAAGGTTCTTTGGTGAGTTATATGTCGTCAGGTTTTGATACGGGGTTGTTGATTACGACTTCTTCGACTTGAACTTACCAAGATACTACTGGATGTCCTGAACGATCTTGACTGAGGTTTTATCTACAAGAAAAGTAGTATTCTCTGACCTTACGTTTACATCCTTCAGTTCTCTACGGACCTTATTGTCCGTTCAAACCGGAACCTCATGTTTTACTTCGACCCGTTTCCGATTGTCTCAAAACGTTTCTCTTGTATGGGAGGAGGTTATTGTGTCCTCTCTTGAGACGTATACCTGTAGTGGTGTTCTAGTTTTTACTTTAGTCTAACTAATGTAAGAAACGTCGGTTTCTACCTCTTAGATATATGTCCTTTTGTTCTGGTCCTCGACTGACACCGTGTCTAGTATTTGAGGAATAACGGTTTAAGTCTCAATATAACTTCTTTCATCCCTTTTGGTGATGAGATGAGTTTATACTGGATTCAATTTAGGGAATGTCAATATGTCACCTTCCCTGTTGATCAAAGTTCCCCAATCTAGACTATCTCACGGACTTCTTGATACCTACCTCCAAGTACCGTTACATATCTTCCACCACTGGTTCTAGTAGGGGTTATTTTTCTTCACGTTTTTCCTTTTTACCAACAGTCTTCTCCGGAATGTTTATCAACTCTTTTCTTCTCTTCGATTCCTCTTTTCCTTTCTATATGGGTAAACTTTCGCCTCAAGCTTTCTTAAGGTTCCTCTCCATTCTCTCGGAAGAAATCCCTACTTATTGTTTCTTGACCTCCTTTTGTCTTCACCTTTCTGATCTCTTGCGAAGTTCTTTTAATCTCTATGGTTCCCTTGTAAAGTACGTTTCTACCCGTCTTATGTCCTGTCTCCTGTCTTATTTTCATACCTTTACCATATTTCCTATTTCCTGTCTATACCATACCTGGTTTATCTTCGTCTTTTATAATTCTTCTACATCGTTCTTATGTGTCTTCTGATATGTTTTTTCTAGAAGTACTGTTCTATTGGCACTACCATCAATAGACAGTGAGTGGATCACGGTCTGTAGACCTTACGTTTTAGTTCCTTCGTAGTGATACTTTTTTCGATCACCTCCACTACATTAAGTAGACTCAATATAGTTTAGGATTTTCTACTACGACACTTTCACGACGTGGGTTATACGGTCGTTTAATCCTTTTGAGTCGTCACCTGTGACCTGACCTTTTCCCAGTCGAAAGTAAAGTTAGAGTTTCTTTCCCTTGCAGTTTCTCACAAGTTTGATGACGTGTTAACGTGAGTAGAGTGTGGGATCGTCTTATTACGAGTTTTAAGAGGTTCGATCCAAGGTTGTCATGTACTTGACTCTTGAAGGTCTACAAGTTCGACCTAAATCTTTTCCGTGTCCTTGGTCTTAGTTTAACGGTAGACAAGGTAGTATCTTTTTCCTTTTATTAAGGTCTTTTTGTAGACGAAGAAGAAGTAACTGATACGGTTTCGGAGACTGACACACCTAGTGTTGTTTGACACCTTTTGAGAATTTCTCAACCCTTATGGTCCGGTGGAATGAACGGAGGACTATTTGGACATAAGTCCAGTTCTTCGTTGTCAATCTTGACCTGTACCTCGTTGTCTGACCAAGGTTTCACCCTTTCCTCATACAGTTCCGACATATAACAGTGGGTCGAATAAATTGAAGATACGTCTCATGTAGTACGGTTTACGACCCGACCTACTTCGTGTTCGACCTTAGTTCTAACGACCTTCTTTATGGTTATTGGAGTCTATCCGTCTACTATCGTAGGAATACCGTCTTTCGCTTCTTCTTGATTTCTCGCAGAACTACTTTTACTTTCTCCTCTCACTTTTTCAACGACATTTTGAATTGTACGTCTTTTGATTCTAGTACCGTAGACCAGGGTAGTGAGGTACCGTTTATTTACCCCTTTGTTACCTTTGTCACTGTATAAAGTAAAAGAACCCGTGGTTTTAGTGACGTCTACCACTGATGACGACACTTTAATTTTATATAAACGAGGAACCTTCTTTTCGATACTGGTTGGATCTGTCGTATATTTTTGGTCTGTAATGAAACGGCTGTTTCCATGTAGATCAGTTTCGATACCAAAAAGGTCATCAGTACATACCTACACTCTCAACCTGGTACTTCTTCCGACTCGTGACTTCATAACTACGAAAACTTGACACCACAACCTCTTATGAACTCTCAGGGAACCTGACGTTCCTCTTGTTTGGTCAATAAGGACGTCCTTTAATCAGAACTTATAAGTAACCCTCCTGACTACGACTTCGACTTCAAGGTTATGAACCGGGTGGACTACACTTCTCGACTGAGTAACCTTTTCTGGACTACGACCCTTTCTAACTTCCGTCCTCCTCTTCCCCTACCTACAATCTCCTACTCTACCAACCTACCGTAGTGGTTGAGCTAATAGTAGTCGTCGAATAGTAGGTTTTTCCTTCTGACCTTATGTATAAAAAATATATAAGGAAAACTCTTAGGTAATGTTACTGTTGTTTACTTATTTTACTTTATTTATAAGTTACTGTTGTCTTTTCTTATCCTGACTCTATTATCGTCTATTCTCTAAAATCATAGAAAACTTTATTCACTTTTGTCTTCATCTCTGACTCTCGTATCCCGTCCTCCTCGACCTCGGATCTTCTATATATCACATCGGGTGAGACTTTTCCTTAAGTTCACGAAATAGAGTAATTGACATTTGTGTCAATGTCTTTAGTATAATTATAGACACAATTATCTACCCCTTTGTCACCTTTGTCACCGACTGAAATGAAAAGACCCGAGGTTTTAGTGACGTCTACCACTAATGTCGGTACTTTAATTTTCTACGAACGAGGAACCTTCCTTTCAATACTGGTTGGATCTGTCGTATAATTTTTCGTCTCTGTAATGAAACGGTCGTTTCCAGGTAGAACAGTTCCGATACGAAAAAGGTCATCAGTACAGACCTACACTCTCAACGTGATATTTCTTTCGACTCGTGGCTTCTTAACTACGAAAACTTGACACCACAACCTCTTCTGAGAACTCTCAGAGAACCTGACGTTCCTCTAGGTTGGTCAGGTTGGATTTCCTCTAGTCAGGAACCACAAGAAACCTCCCTGACTACAACTTCGACTTTGAGGTTAGGAAACCGGTGGACTACGTCTCTCGAGTAAACTTTTCTGGGACTACGACCCTTTCTAACTCCCGACCTCCTCTTCCCCTGCTGTCTCCTACTCTACCAACCTACCGTAGTGACTGTGTTACCTGTACCCAAACCCACCTGAGGCCCCCAACCACTACCTGTCCCTCCGGACCACATGACACCAAGTACCCCAGCGTTTCTCAGTTTGTGTTGACTCTCTGACGACTTGACTTGACTTGATGTAACTATTTCTTTGACTTCGAATCCGTTCCATTCTATGTATAAATAATGTTACTAAGGTTTCAATTCACCACTTAAGTCATAAACTAAGGAAAAGAGGGAATTGAAGTATTAAAAGTATGATAAGTACCCCAAGAGTTCTGTCCTTACGACTTCACCAAATAAAAGAACCCGAGGTCTTAGTGATAACTAACACTGACATTGGTAATTTAATTTTCTACGGACGAGGAACCTTCTCTTGGATACTGTTTGGATCTGGCGTATAATTTTTCGTCTCTGTAATGAAACGGTTGTTTCCAGACAGGTCAGTTTCAATACCAAAAAGGTCGTCAGTACATACCTACACTCTCGACGAGTCACTTCTTCCGACTCTTGATTTCTTAACTACGAAAACTTGACACCACAACCTCTTCTGAGAACTCTCGGAGAACCTGACATTTCTCTAGTTTGGTCAGTTAGGATTTCCTTCAGTTAGGACTTATAAGTAATCTTTTTGACTACGACTTCGACGTTATGAAACCAGTGGACTACACTTCTCTGTCGAGCAACTTTTCTGGGACTACAACCCTTTCTACCTTCCGTCTTCTTCCCCTACTATCTCCTGTTCTACAACCTACTGTAGTGGTCTAGTTACCTGCACTAAAACTAGTTCCAGACCCTCAACCACTACCTGTCCCTTAGGACCACACGACGTCAGGTACCCCAGTGTTTCTCAGGCTGTGTTGACTCGTTTACTTGTTCAGCGAATTAAAGTGAGTAACTATTACAGTTTTCTGGGTTATTTATACTGTGTAAGTGTTTGTGATACAGAGATAATCCTATACCCTAAAAATTGACAAGTATATAAAAATTTTACGTTCAAAAACTTACACGATGGACAGACTTAAAAAAAGGTTGGGGATGCACTCAATGTTAAGTTTGTCCTAGTTAATAAAAGAAAATTTTTGTAAAAATCTGTACATCTAACTAGTACTGTTTATATCTCTATGTCTATCCACTAGATTTATATTAATCTTTTTTCGTCTAACGTGATGATTATTTAGGAAAACTAATTAATACAGATTTGTCTTTTTTGCCTCGTTATTACATATTCTGATCTTTTCTTATTCGTTATTCAATCTACCACTTTTTAACTTTCGTAAAGGGGATTTCGTTATTCAATCTCACAATCGTCCTCGTAATATCCTTAATTCTTACAATTCATTCCCCACGTCATAAATCCCTTATTCTACGTTGACTCACTTCGTTAAATCAGAATTTATTATTGAACTCACTACTGGTTGGATTACAGGGTTCACTTTTGTGACATCCTTATTCTGACCAACGAAAGACTTGACTTAGGAAGGAGTGTATTTTATGTTTGGAGACAACTGAAGTTCTAAGGTCTTTAAAGACTGTGGACTTTTGTGTAGTTGAGCAGTACAGGTTCATCGATAAAAATAAGTTATAAACGATAGTGCCTTCATTAGGTTTCCTATAATTCATAATAAACTATCAACTCTTTCTAATATTGTAGTGATTAATGTCGAGATTAGGTCAATAAGATAAATTTATTCTTCACACACATGGAAAATACTACTGTAAATAAATACTTTTATTCTCGTCTCACTTTCACTTTTGACAATCCTACGACATCAGGTTCGGAACATCCTTTGATCTTATACAATCTCACATTACATCTCGAATTGTTTAGTTGAACACGTTCTATAGGTTTTGGTCAGAGTGTCGTCTCTTTATATCTAAATCTACGGTCGTTTTATAAGTTAATTTTATTTGACCGATATATAAATTAGTGTAGATTCAAGAAGGTTTTTGACGAGAAAAAGATAAAAGTTCTACTAGAGGATCCAGGTAAGAAGAAAAAAGTCAACCTCATATCAACAAAATATTACAACATAAAGACGACATGTCGTTTCACTCAGTCGACGTATAAATGTATATAAGGTAGAAAAAATCTATAGAAAGGTAAATCCAGTGGTGTCTCGTGACTCATCTCAAGGAACACGAGGTGCCATACAAAAGGAATCAATAGATAAAATACCGAAGAAATGACATCCCTTTAAAATGTTTTGGACTTTCAACTTACAAAATTCCTGATACAACAACAACAATAAATCAGTGATTCAACACAGGCTGAGAAACGTTTGGGTACTTGACATCGGGTGGTCCGAGGAGACAGGTACCCTAAAAGGTCCGTTCTGTTGACCTCACCCAACGGTAAAAAAAGAAGTCCCCTAGAAGGACTGGGTCCCTAGCTTGGACACAGAGGACGTAACCGCTCGAGAATTCCTTATATGACAAGTAGTTTAAACACACTCAACGATTCACACAGAGGACTTACGGTGTCGTGAGTCTGACCTAATGTTCACCTTCAGTGACCCACTCGTCAACACGACTACCACTTACTGTTACCATTACCATCTTTGTACTTATGAACATTAGTATCAGATATTCGGTCTGTGACAAGATTTTAGAATTGCAAAGAATTAAGTACGACGGGAACGTTTGTTGGGATACTATACGCTTGAGATCATAAAAACAAAGAAACTTCTTTGACTTCGTATGCATTACTTATTAAACAGATCCAAGAGTAGTGAACAATCACTTTCTTGACCCAAAGTTTAGAACCAAGAGTTCTAGGATTAGAGAGGACGAAATTTTGAATTTTATGTATATAAAATGTGAACCTTATACTTAACGATATTTAAATAAAAATTTTATATAAAACATGGAAGTTTACCCGAGTCAAGGTAGTTATTAATACGTAACATCCCTGTCCAGACCCGAAGGAGCCACCAAGTCACCATTTCTTAGACGGACGTTACGTCCTCTGTGACCTCTGGTGCCTAAACTAGGAACCCAGCCCTTCAAGAGACCTCCTCCCGTACCGTTGTTTGCGATCATAAGAGTAGACGTCTTAGGGTACCTGTCTCCTCGAACGACCCGATGTCAGGTATCTCAGCGTTTCTCAACCTGTGTCGTTCGTTGACTCGTACGTGCTTATCCCTGTACTAGTTATTCTTTTTTTTTAAACGTGACTAGGTGTTTAGTGATGGTTGTAAAAAGAGTGGTAATCATATAAAAATAATTAGTACACCAGATTATTTCTCCGTTTTAGAGGTCAGTGTATTAGTCCATTTCGAGTACACCAATGGAACTACAATAATTGTATTGTATGTCTATTAAAAAGTTAAACATTAACACTACTTAATACAATCGTAAACTCCCCGACTCATTAAAGAAAAAAAAGAGGATCTTGTTCAGGGTACACAATCGTCTTGTTATAAAAACGGTGTAGTAAACTAAGATAAACGATACTAAAATAAGTCTAAAAAGAAGAAAATATCATTAAAAAATAGTACTTGAATAATATACTGTAATAGTCTAAAACATATGACGTAAGATCAAAATATTATACTAAATTTTACAGTAATAAAAGACATTATTTTTATATGTAAGAAATTTTAATCCATCTTGAGTATATACTGGTAAGACTAAGATCACAAAAGAAAATAGAAAATATTATTTCTAGAAATGAGTAGAAATATAAGGGGATACTCTATTGACTTTAAAAAACAAACGATGAACAAGATCCCAAATTGTAATACAATTAAGTGTAGAAGTGATCTTTTTATTAGGTGAAAAAATCACAGAGTTTAAACGACGATATCTCAACGTTCATCGTGATTAAACGAAAAAGTTACAGAGAAACGTACGTATTACAATAAAACGAGAAAATTTTGTAAAAATTTTTAACTCCTTATAAGTAAGTAGGAATGGTTACTAGATTTTTGTCAAACTGTTTTAAGTCGGACAATCAGATTCATTGTATGCTCATCTATCTTAATCTTACAAATTATATAGGAATTTACGTTAAATCATCTACATTACTACAGATAAATTTTTGTTGACGTTTATAAAGTTTTAGATTTCTTTGTAATAAAGTCCTTTTTAAATTTCACATAGTAATGTGTGACAACAATGAATTGTAACGTGACCTCAAAAGTCACTCTTGTTATTTCATTTGTAGACCTTGTATAACCTTTCTTATCAAACGATAGAAACTTTACTAGTTTACTATCACATACATCTTTTGGGTTGTCTTGAACAGTTTGTGTAAAAAATAGATAGACATATAAATAGATGGATACATAGTTACTCACTTATAAAATGTTACCTTTAACGTTTCGTAAGATCAGTATTTTACCTGTTAATATTTTATTCGTTATAACTTAAATTGTTCTTTCCGTAAGTTAAATGTAGTTCTTATATTCTCAAATAAAGTTCCTTGGATCTTGTTCTTTACTCAATTTACTTTTCTATTATGCGAGAAATTCAAGACTATGGGTTTTGTGTTGAAACTTTTCGGTTAAGATTATATTATTTTAATATTTAGGTAGTCTCGAAGGTTTTAATAAGATTACGTTAAGGATTAAATAGATATCAGTTTACCCAATCAAAAAAAACGACACCCTACTACATTTCAAGTATATCCTTTTGAAAGGTTCTTTTCGTGTCTTTACATATTTTTACCTCTGATACACACACTTGAATGAATAAATGATATTTTTGTTTGTAATTTCGAAACTTTTAATTTAACTGTACCATAATCGGATCTTCATGTTCCGTTTTAAATTTTATTCTAAAGTTCTGATCTAATACACATGCGCTGTCATTAGGTATAATTCCTCCAGTAAAATTAAATCAGTTCTTTCCTCATTAATAATAATACTGTATAAACCGATACACATGTCTTCCTTTATCTCAGTCTTGGACATGGTCTATCTTAAAAGAATCTGTGTTTATGTCTTTTTGGAGTATACATCAACAATTAGACTTAGTACATCGTTCTTCAAATTACAGTCATCATGTCCGACCTCGTCTACGAAATCCTACGGGATCTTTGTATCAGAGGAAGATCGAAAGACAAGAAGGTTCAAACGATTCCTTTAAATGTACTCATATAAGTACCAATGTTTTACCGATAACGTTGAGATCCGTAGGTCCGTACTATTCTTCCTCTCGTGTGTTTTGATATTTTCAGAAAGGGAATCGATCCAGAACGGTAAAAACATTTCCATCGACACGGAAGGATCAACACACGGACTTAGACAAACCAGTCTTCGACTCAAAAGACCAAAGTTCCTTTCGACGATTTTATATGATATGACTCGAAAGGTCCGTAATAATACTTTTATTCGGAACTCCTTTCGTCAACTCGTTCCTTCTACTTATTCTTTTGAAAGTCTGAGACTTTGATCATTATAGTGATTGGATAGAGTTCCAGTTTTATTATATAAGGTCTATACTTGACTTTCACTTTCAGTGAGTCAACACAGACTGAGAAACGCTGGGGTACCTGATATGTCAAGTGCCTTAAGAGGTCCGGTCTTATGACTTCACCCATCGGAAAGGGAAGAGGTCTTCTAGAAGGGTGGCGTTCCTAGTTTGGGTCTAGAGGGCGTAACGTCCACCTAAGAAATGGTCGACTTGGTGTTCCCTTCGGGTTCTTATGACCTCATTCATCGGACAGAGAAGAGGTCACCTAAAAGAGTTCGAGTTTTATTATATAAGGTCTATATGATTCATGAATTTACATTTGATATCTTTGGATACCCGAAGGGACCACCGAGTCACTCTGAGTACAAGTTAGGGACCCAACCCTTCTAAGGGACCTCTTCCTTTACCGATGGTGAGGTTACAGGAACGGACCTCTTAAGGAACCTGTCTCCTTGGACCGTCCGATGTCAGGTACCCCAGCATTTCTTAACCTGTGCTGACTCACTGATTGTGAAAGTGAAAAAAAAAGTATCTTTAGATATTGTTCAGATTGACCAAATACTTGGTATATCTATACCTTTCATTAAGATTTAGTTTTCGCTCTCCGATTCTTTCTTTTAGAATAGTCTGTTATCTTATCAATTTTGTAAAATTAAGTATCTTTTACAGTAGTGTAATATAATATTTGTTTTTAAATTACTTTAACCTCCAGTTTGAAATATAAGTTTTATATGAGTCTTATCGTGGTAATAGACAACTCTTCTTTTATTCTTAGGCATCTCTTCATTCTTTGTTTATATATTTAACATTTTTTAATTTTTACAAAAGGGAAGTGATGGGAATCGGTGGTTACATTAAAAGAAAGACAGCGGAAGGAAGTAGAGAATTACTTCCACAGACCTTATTTACACCAGTACGGTGAATGTAAATGGGTGAAGATTGAGTCCTTTGCCGTTGGGGGAGGTCATAAGAACGGACCTTTTAGGATGTTTGTCTCCTCGAACCACCGGATGTCAGGTGTCCCAGTGTTTCTCAGTCTGTGATGACTCGAACGTGTGAGTGAGTGAGTGAGTGAAGATTGAGATTTAAAGTAAGTGGGTTAAGTCAAAGATATAGTGAGATGGAATTTGACGAGAAAGTTTCTGTTGGTGACTGGACAGCACGGTACATGTACAATTTAGCGAAGTCAACGTAAGTAGAGAAACATTGTGATACCTGATACATCGGACGGTCCGAAGAGACAGGTACTCTAAGAGGTCCGTTCTTATAACCTCACCCAACTGTACGGAAGGAGGTCCCCTAGACGGGTAGGGTCCCTAACTTGGATACAGAGGAATCCGAAGACGTGACCGTCCGTCTAAGAAATGACGACTCGGTGGACCCTACTTTTTTATTATACGACGAAATTAATCAATTGACATACTGAAAGGATCTTTTTCTATATCGGGTATTCTCATCCTTTATAAAGGTAGAATAAAAGGTAACGTAGGAGTCGTAGATCGACATGAACCGAGTGTCAGTGAGTTACACACGTACGTACGATTCAGTGAAGTCAATACAAGTTGAGAAACCCTAGGATATCTGGTATTGGGTGGTCCGAGGAGACAGGTACCCTAAGAGGTCCGTTCTTATGGTCTTACCCAACAGTACGGAAGGAGGTCCCTTAGAAGGGTTTAGTCCCTATCTTGGACGTAGAGAATACAGAGGACGTGACCGTCCGTCAAAGAAACGGTGATCGTGGTGGACCCTTCGGGATGAGTGAATTATTACAGTCAATTTACTTCAAGGTATTAAATTACTTGAGTACTCGACTAGACTGGACTAAAAACCATACTGGTGTTTACCGGTCAGAAACTGAAGTACTGGAGACAAGATTAAAGGTATTAGATAAGATCACTGAGTGTTGAACCGCTATTGTATCGTTTGTAAATTCCCCCTCTTTTTTCTCTGTACTTAAATTGACGAACATGACATTCTTTTAAATTGGTCTTTTCATAACCCATTAAAGACTACTTAGTCCAAAGGTGACTCTCTTATTTTTAGGAGTGGCGAGTTCTATAGGACTGGTTATAACGATTAACACCCATTATTTCTGTAAAGAAAGTTTTCCTTCCTCTACTCCTATATAAGACGATATTTGTTCGTTTCTTCCTGATCACTTGACTAAGGAGTTATTTAGAAAACAGACAAGAGACCTCTAAGGGGAGACTAACTCCAGTTCAATTGATAAGTTCTCTTCGTTTTAAAGGGTTCTACGTTTCCTCCTAAAGGTCGGCTCTACTATAAAAACTTCAAACCGTTCTTCCTTGGATACAAACAAAATGATTCGAATCGTCTTCGTAAAGTTTAAGAGTTTATAAAGAGATGGACAAGAAAAGGATTTAGGATTATGAAAAGACAATGACACTAAAAAGAAGGATAAATGTATAACAGAGATGACTAACGTTGCCGGATAAGGAAGTAAAGGGTTTAAAGTGAAGACAGATGTCGGGATGTACATGTGTCCAGAAACGGAAAAGTAACAGGAACAAGTAGATAAAGGGTACACATGTGTGAGGGTACGTAAAAGAACGGAAGGAAAGGACAGTCGGTAAAGGAAAACTTGTGACCACTTTGGTAGATTACTGTTTCTTAGTGTCGTTATATATACCCCCCTTCCTGCATTTTATTTATAGTACAAACAACGACAAATCAGAGATTCAACACAGACTGAGAAGACACTAGAACACTTGGTAACGGGTGGTCCGAGGAGACAGGTACCCTAAAAGGTCCGTTCTTATGAGCTCACCCAACGGTACGGGAGGAGGTCCCCTAGAAGGGTTGGGTCCCTAACTTGAGTTAAGAGGACATAACCGTACACTAAAGAAGTGGTGACTCGGTCGACCTTTCGGGGTTTGTAGTACAAATCCTATCGTAAAAATACGGAGTGTGGATAGGAGTCAACGAAACACTGTATTATTAGAGTTCGTCTTAATTTTCAAAATAACAAACACGAGTAAAATAAAAAGAGTACAAAAATGAGACAAAATTAAAAATTTCATAGTCATGGAGACTTTATTAATTCATATACTGAGGGTAAGGGGGACATGTAAAGAGTCGTATAGACTCTTATATGACGATCTTTTGTCATAGATTTATGAAATCTTTTGTTTCTGATAGTTTCTTCCATTTCAATCTTATTGAAATCTTATTAAAATATCGAGTATACTACTTTACTAGGTAGTTTTCTTCTGATTCTACTGGAAAATTTTCGAAAAAAAGTTTTGGTTCACAAAATTTTAGACTTGTATAAATTTACTAGAAAGAGTTTTTTAAGTCTTTAGTTTCAATGTCATTTTCCAAAACACATTCGTTTTAGACATTCTAGGCACTTTATCAACCTCTAAGAGGAAATTTACTTGAACTACTTTTCTTTTCCTTCTCACTACAAAGTATATAAAAATATCGTGATTAGAAATATTGTTCTGACTTCAGATACTCCTTATTATTTTCGACTTTGTACATTTTATAAGAATACTATTTTCTACGTTATAATGATTTCCTTTACTGAAAGAACCGTAAGATGGGACATTCGTTGAAAAAGGGTAAATGTGTAGGTATAAAAATTATACGTTTTAACAGAACGGAAGGTAATTTGAAATTATTAAGAGACGACAATTGTAGACAGTAGTTTTTAATTCACCTCAATTTTATTTTTAGTTTCCAAACAAAGTAACGACTTCGGTTAAGTACAGTCAAAAGAAACAGAAAGTTCGTAGACCTTCAGTTCACGTGTTAAAAGAAACTAAAATCACTTCAACTAAGAGTTTAAAATAAAACTATTTAAAGGTCTCTTTAGTGTCTCCTATTGTATCTTGACGTTTTCTCACGTTCATCGGAGTTTCTGAAAGAATCAACTTGTATAATTCATGTACCCTGGTATAACTTGTATGATTCATTAATAAACATAGTACTATCGAAATAATTAGTAGAAAGGAAAAAATCATATATATACTAATACTTAATTATAGTAACAATTACTAAAGATAACCCACCCAAATAGAAAATCTTAAATAGTCACTACACTCTTAATAGTACACGTAGACACAACGATATTGAGATGTCTATTATGTAAACAAAGATATCGTAGTATGTCAGAAACCTGCGGAAACAGTGAGTTTGAAGACTATCAAGTCCCTTCGTATTTTATGTTTTATCTTCTGGTGTCCTGTCGTTAGTTGACTGTTTCGTGATAGAATAGTGTACACATTCGATACAGTAAACCGGAAGTTTTGAGTGCCATAAGTTCCCTATTCAAATACTTAAACGATGAACGGTTCATCCCATGTCTCGTATGACCTTACTTTTGTGTCTCAGTATATGGAACCAAAATAAAAATTGATTTTTTAAAAGATTTATTTAATATACTTTAATATTTACTCAGAAACTCGTTTAGTGGATTGAAGAGATCTAGACTTAAAAGAAGAGACATTTAACTCTCCCAACTTAGTCCGGTGACCAAAAGTATTTACCGATCTGTAATTTTTGGTGCTCAGAGAAATTTTTTAATCAGTTCATGTCTAGGGTAGGGGTTTCTAAAACCTTATTAACTAGATCCTATTTCTGGTTCGTAATAAACTTTTACGAGTCCACCAAAAATTACACATCGGACCCAACTTTTGACGTCTTAATCTACTTTCACTTTTACTTTCACAATCAACGAGTTAGGGTCCCTGCCCCCTCGGACCACCCGACGGCAGATACCCCAGGGTGTCTCAGCCTGTGCTGACTTCACTGAATCGTCGTCGTCGTCGTCACAGGTTGACACACTGGGGTACCTAATATCGGGTGGTACGAGGAGACAGGTACCCCTAAGAGGTCCGTTCTTATGACCTCATCCAACGGTACAGGAGAAGGTCCCCTAGAAGGACTGGGTCCTTAGTTTGGACCCAGAGCACGTAATGTCAGTCTAAGAAATGGTAGACTCGGTGACTGTTTGAGTGACTTAATCTATGATTGTAGAAAAGTTTAAGATTCTTACAAAAAAGAATAACTTTCAAATTTTACGTAACAAAAGTTGAATGTATAAGTCACAATTTTATTCGGAAAAATTGATGAAGTACTCTGTTTTATTGTCGTATCCTTTTGTATCTAACATCAAAGAAATACAAACATATATATACTCCATCACCCACGAGTAATTTGTATAAAACTATTAAAGTACTACATATATTCAGTTTAGTAATACAACGTATGGAATTTGAATATTTCACGAAATACAGTTAAGTCAAGTCAAGTGAGTGAGTCAGCACAGGATGAGAAACGCTGGGGTACTTAGCGTCGTGTGGTCCGAAGGGACAAGTAGTGGTAGAGGGCCTCAAGTGAGTTTGAGTGCAGGTAGTTCAGTCACTACGGTTAATATAGAGTTATTTTTACCTTATTTTTGAATCTTTATATCCAATATTTTATATGTATTCTCTCTGTTCAATAAAATACGTAGTTATATATAAATCATTCAAAATGATACATTTCATATTAAATGGAAAATTACCAAGTATAGACAGAGTCCGACTCACATACGTCTCCCGTTATGAACTTATATTATCAGTTTGTGATATGACTGTATATAGACAGACGTAAATTCGTGGACTTTGTGAAGGTATGGTTCCTGAATTCCTCTAAAGTGTTTTTACCTATAGACTTAATAGTTATTTGTGAATTTTTCCGAATTGAAGTGATCATGTTCCGTTTAATTTTGGAGTTACTCTATAGTGATATATAGATAGTCTTGAGAATTTTTTTTTCCTTTTTTTCTATGACTTAAATTTTATAACACTTTACTACGTCATTGAGAGATGGCCAATTGTCCACTAAACCATGTTAAAATCGTTTGTAAAACCGTCGTAGATGATGTCTTTTTGTATACATATGTCAAGACAGACCTGTAATCTAATATAGGATACTTTAACGGTTATAAGTTAAATTGACAAGTACTAAGTGTTTTCACTGTTAAAACATACTAAGTTTATGGGTTTTCTTTACGAAGGTATATGGATGACTTACAATAAAAATCTTACAAAGTTCATCAGGAAAAGTATTACCAGGGTTGACCTCTGATTACTTTATAAGTCGTCTCAGTTCACACCAGATAAGTATGTCAAATGATATTTTGTCACTCTTATATACCAAATGTTGATACGTATTCATATATCTATTTGGGTTGTTTCTATGAAACTACTTTCTTCAGTCAACCATTCTTTATGACATACTAACACTAAAACATTTCATACTTTTATTTGTTTCGATTGGATATACAATCTTCAGACCTCTGAACAATGAAAACAAATCCAACCCGTCATTGTTTCTCTAGTGTTCTCATGAGGACCACACCTACTATTAGACAAACAGGTAGATCACGAGCCAAGTCAAACACTTCTAAAACACTAGACATATAATTATATACGTTTAAAATTATACTCATAATATGAAGTGATCAATTTCATCATTATGACAGGGGTACAATACTTCCATGTAAAACTTTTATTCAAGTTTTTATCTCTTTTTGAACCGAATAACCCTTTCACATGTCTAATAACTCTTGACAAATATCCTTTCGTTATGAGTTTCGAGGGGACACAAACACTTGGTCTTGTGTTTCAAAAGGAGTTCCTTCACGATCTACGACTCCTTAATACTACTACTAGGACTTTCGTTATTGAGTTGTTATGTCTGCTAGTTTTTTCTGAGAGAAAACGGGATAAAGGATGTCAAAACTGTAGTTCACTACAGACACTTCTGACAATGCAATCTATAAACGTTTACATTTAACATTCTGGTTAATCCGTTTTGTTTTTATTAAGTTTCCACGAGTATTTGAAGTCATAATACCAAAGGAAATGGGTTATTTTACTTTCACCTAAAAAAAAATAGTAAAATATAGGACACATTTCACAAAAATACCATAATCGTGGTCGGATATTTCCAGAAGAGTAAGGATACCTCCCTGGATTATATAAAAAAAAGAATGGAGAACCGCACGAAACAATGAAAACAAATCCAACCCGTCATTGTGAACTCCTGTAAATTATAAAAAATGAAATGAATGAACGTACATTTAAGTTAAATGAACTAGGTTTGAATGAAGAGAAACCATCAATATTAGGTCAACAAGTAGGACAAAATCCTCTCTATTATTTATATAAAAAGAATCTCATTATGTAATAAAAATAAGTCTGTGTCAACCCGTCAGTTTATTAACAAGGTAAAAAAGATTAACTTTAAATCCCTGTAGTAAGCAAAAAAGGGTGTAAGATAGGTCCATTCCTTTATGATGACCGTTACACAAATATTCATTACTACTTGAAACTTTGTGATGGTCTTTAGAATTTTGATGTTTAACTAAATTTTATTCATAATGTGAATTTTTCCCTTTTAAAAGAGAGTCAATCCTAGTCTGAAGTGTCGAGTTTAGATACGAACTTGTAACCTAAGTCTTGAGTCCTTACCAACCTGAATTAAGTATAAAATTATCTACCGTTATTCTCTATCGTTACTATTATTGAGTCGAAACGTATCGTCAAATAGCTAAACCTCCGACTCACAGTCTTTCGATTCATTAAATAGGTTCTAGTATTTAAATCGTGTATCGGTTCGACCCTGATTTCTTGTTTAAAGTTCTAACAAACGAATCATAAGAAAAGTGATGTGGGCTCGAAGTAAAAGTTCTGTTTAACTGGTTTTATAAACAAGATTAAATTGAGTCTACTTTTTCTTTTTTTTTACGTTCAGTCCCTATCAAACAGATTTCTCTTCAACGTGTAAATTGTTTTTAGCCGAACGTCTTATAGATCCATAATTCATTGTTATCTTCTGACATTTTGAGTCCTTCCATTAAACTCTCGATCACGGTGATTCCGTACCCAAACACGAACCTGAACAAGGTCCCGAGTTCAAGAAACCTGGGGGTATAGGGTGTACTTGCTCTCTTTGTGTCCGATAAGAATCTCTCCCTTTGAACCGTGAAGTCAGTGTGAGGGAATCGGTCGACCTCACTCTCCCTTTGGGGTCCTGTTTTTAATTTGTTCACCCTTCAGAACACTCTGGGAGTGTTGTTAAATGCAAAATATTAAAGTCTCTCATACCTCGTTAGATGACTTACATATTAGTATCTACTACGATTTTCATTATGACGTGTATATGAAAAGGAAATTGAATTTCCGATTGGGGATTTCTCTATAATAAATCCGTATACCTCAAACGTTTATATAGATATATTAAATATAGGTATAACTATATGAATAGATTTTATATATAGTAGTCATAGAAGGATATAGCCCTAAGAAATGGTGATCACAGTGTACCCTTCGGGATATAGACCTATCTATATATCTATGAGTTTACTTTTAAACTTATTATAAGTTCTGTCAGTACATTCGTCCTTACTAGTGTCGTAAAAATAACTGAGTTTGAGGTAGACGAAGACTCTGGAGTAGTATAGGGAGACACGAGTCAATGAAGTTAACACAGACTGAGACACGTTGTGATACCTGACATTCGGGGGTCCGACGAGACAGGTACTTTAAGAGGTTCTTATGACCTCGTTCAACGGTAAAGAAAGAGGACTCCTAGAAGGGTTGGGTCCCTGACTTGGGTCCAGAAAATATAGAGAACGTAACCGTCCACCCAAGAAATGGTAATCGTGGTGGTGACTTTAGATTTCTCTTACCTCTTGTAAAAAATTTACTCGGTATGTTTTTTATATAACCTCAACATTTTGTTAGTAGAAAGTCTAACGATCCTGTAGACTCTACCACCCTTTAAGTCAGAAACTGTCGGTCTTGAGACGTCCCAAATGTGTCTCGTTGAAAAGGTCACGGTGGTAGTTAGGACTGACCCAGAAGTCAGGTATGACTAATGGACCCTGAGAAAAACGGTTCCAGTCTACAAAACACGTGTCCCCAGTAGAGACTCACACCAAACTTCTGTCCAAACCTGTGACAAAAGGGAATGGTGAGTACACTTTGAGTCAACGATTTCGTAGACGGACGTCACACCCTCTGGACCCAAGTTAAGGACCCAACCCTTCAAGGGGACCTCTTCCTTTATCTTTGAGTGTGGTCATAAGAGTAGACCTCTTAGTGTACCTGTCTCCTCGGGCTTTCCGATGTCAAGTACCGTAGTGATCTCAGTTTGTACTGACTCACGATAGAAAGAAAGAAAGGGAAGTCAAGTCAAGTCGAGTCAACGAGTCAGCACAAGCTGAGAAACGTTGGAGTACTTGACGTCGTGCGGTCCGGAGGGACAGGTAGTGGTTTAGGGCCTCAAGAGAGTCTGAGTACAGGTAGGTCAGGCACTACGGTAGGTCGGTAGAGTAGGAGACAACAGGGGAAGAGGAGGACGGGGGTTAGTGAGGGTCGTAGTCCCAGAAATGGTCACTCAGTTGAGAAGCGTACTCTACCGGTTTCATGACCTCAAAGTCGAAATCGTAGTAAGGAAGGTTTCTTGTGTATCCTGACTAGAGGAAATCTTACCTGACCAACCTAGAGGAACGTTAGGTTCCCTGAGAGTTCTCAGAAGAGGTTGTGGTGTCAAGTTTTGGTAGTTAAGAAGTCGCGAGTCGAAAGAAGTGTCAGGTTGAGAGTGTAGGTATGTACTGGTGTCCTTTTTGGTATCGGAACTGATCTACCTGGAAACAACTGTTTCATTACAGAGACGAAAACTTATACGATAGATCTAACGAGTATTAAAAGGAAGGTTCCTCATTCGCAGAAAATTAAAGTACCGACGTCAGTGGTAGACGTCACCAAAACCTCGGGTTTTTTTATTTCAGACTGTGACAAAGGTGACAAAGGGGTAGATAAAGGGTACTTCACTACCCTGGCCTACGGTACTAGAAGTAAAAGACTTACAACTCGAAATTCGGTTGAAAAAGTGAGAGGAGAAAGTGAAAGTAGTTCGACAAAACTCAATGTGTATACCTTTTGAAAGTGAAAGTTCTCCGAAAATCATTGAGAAGTGAAAGACGGTATTCCCACCACAGTAGACGTATAGACTCCAATCACTATAAAGAGGACCGTTAGAACTAAGGTCGAACACGAAGAAGGTCGGGTCGCAAAGAGTACTACATGAGACGTATATTCAATTTATTCGTCCCTCTGTTATATGTCGGAACTACATGAGGAAAAGGATAAACCTTGGTCAGACAACAAGGTACAGGTCAAGATTGACAACGAAGGACTGGACGTATGTCTAAAGAGTTCTCCGTCCAGTCCACCAGACCATAAGGGTGGAGAAAGTCTTAAAAGGTGTCAAATAACACTAGGTGTGTCAGTTTCCGAAACCGTATCAGTTATTTTGTCTTTATCTATAAAAAGACTTTGAGAGAACGAAAAAGGCACTAGGTCACCTATAACCATTAAACTAGAGACCAAGGAGACGGAAAAGATTTTGGTCGGACTTGTAGACCTTCAAGTACCAAGTGCATGATGACTTCGGACCGAACCTCTCCAACTGAAGACTCCAGGTGATTCCCATGTTCCGAGGTCGACCACTCGTCTTCACCTTCTACACCGTCTCCTTACCCAGTATAGAGAACACGGAGGAATGGAAGGCTCAAACTCCTTTTTATATAAGAAAGTAAATACAACGGTCGTAAAGTAGTGGAAAAGAGAACCCAATTAATAATTTCGTTTTGTTTTGGTGGGATATTTCATATCCTAAGGTGTTTTGTCCGTCTTTGAGTTCACAAGACTCAGTCAAAGATATAAAGCAAAGTGTAGAGGTTTGAGACGACTCTGTTCGCCGGGAATTACTGACCGATGAAAACCAACTTCCCATTTCTACATCTTGTGTCTTTATTTCTTTGGGAGTACTCTAACACTTGTCTAAAGAGTAGTGTACATTTCGATATTTCTCTGGCCCATAAGTAAACCTAATCGTTTTGGTCAAAGGGTAACACGAATTTCTTTCGAACCATACGTAGTTATTGGGTCTATGAATAGGAAGGTACTAATATAACGTACATGGGAATGACAACAACAACAATTTCAAAGTTAAACAAACCCGAACCAAACCAAACAACAACAACAAGTCATCGATTCAACACAGACTGAGAAACTCTGGGGTACCTGACGTCGTACGGTCCGAAAGGACAGGGAGTGATGGAGGGACTCAAATGAGTCTGAGTACAGGTAACTCGGTCCCTACGGTAGGTTGGTAGGGTAGGACAACGACGGAAGAGGATAACCAAACCAAATCTAGTCTACTAAAAGAATCGATTACGTCGGGACCCTATCGTGAATTCTAGTGAGTCCCAAACAAAAGCCCCTCCTCTCTCTGTCATTAGATATACATAACGACTCTTAAGAAAGAGTCTTCTCGAGACCAAATTCAAAGATCTCGAGATCCGACATGTTTGAACTTCTTTAGGATTTAGAATCTAGACTAATCGAAGTCTTCACCGTACTACCGAGAAAACCGACCGAGACCATAGAAGGTATAGATTTCTAAGTATTAACCACAAACCAAATAGATACGGGAGGTTCATTTCTTTGAGGTAATGTTGTTAAAAACTCTTTGTTCGTTACTTCGACATGTTACAGTAAGTTTAAAGAGTTCCATTTTAAACTTATATTTATTGTTAAAAACCTTATTCAAATTAACACAAATTATAACATCTTATCACTAAATAAATTTATTTTTATATAAAGAGGTACTTTAAGTATAAATTCTCTGTGAGAAAGAAAAAACCTCAAAAGATGAATGTTTTAACTCGTCGATAAAAGGTTAAAAGTAACGTTTTCTCCACTACGGAAGTACCTAAATTCACATTTACTAGTGAGTACATGTGAATTTTAGAATCCATGAAGTGAATTTATTTGAAGACCGATTTAAGATAAAAGTGACAGGACACTTACGATTATTCGATGATTGTACACAATGGTCAAAACGGTGTTTTATTTATTGATAAGAACTTTTTCTTTTAAAATTAGTACGTTAACACGGTTCCTTCTGAACGGATTACCTTAACCGTAGAAATTTCAAAACCTTAGTCTAGAGAACAAGTACACACGTACGATTCAGAGAAGTCAACACAGACTGAAAAAGACTGGGGTACCTGATTGCGGTAGTCCGAGAAGACAGGTACCCTAAGAGTCCGTTCTTATTGTCTCACCCAACGGTACAGGAGGAGGTCCCCCAGAAGACTTGGGTCCCTAACTAGTTTGGTCGTAGAGAATATAGAGGACTTAACCGTCCACTTAAGAAATGGTGACCGTGGTAGACCCTTCAAGATAAGAACAAGTATTCTCAAATTAAAAAGACACAATGATCTAAACACAACTCGTTATATGATAAGGGTTAGATTTTTAGACGAAGAATGGAGACAGGAGATACAATACTACTAAGGTAACTTAGAGTTTTAACACACAGATTCGTTGTTGGAGTATTTCATAACTATGGAATATTTCCATCGTAAACTGTTGAAGGAGTCCTTTCGAAAACTCATTTGTTTGGGTCCCTGTCTTTTATATTTACCTCTCATTTTGTTCCCCAGTCGAGGATCTCTGTGTCCTATGTATCGAATCCTTACTTTCTTCTGCTTTTACAGAAACTTCCTTTCTACCGTTTATTCCAATAAGTCATAGTTCAAAACTAATGGAAGTTTAACGGATTCTGTTTAAGAAATCTTTAATATGTCACGAAGATCTAACTATATAGGTTTGATATAATCCACTAATCGTACAAAAGGTTCACGTCTTAAAAGAACTCTAGTACTAGAAGGTGGAAACTACCTTTGTCGAATATATAAGTTTCACTACAGAATTATACTTTTAATAAAAAATAATATTTTTTCATTCTATAGGAAATTTATTGGACAATTTCATCGATACTAAATACGACGTATATGTCATACTAAATAGAGATCACATCTAAAAGAAAAAGGACATATTCTATAGTGATTCAAGAAAGAAGAAAAATTTACAGGGAAGTTATCAAATTAACAATAAATCAGAATATCCTCTTAAGGTTTTATGGAACAGTAGAAAAGTTATAAAAACATGGAGACCCTTTTGATGTCTTTGGTTCTAATCTCTTTATTTAGAACAAAAATATTTATAGATCTTATTTAGACAGTAAAACGATACCGTTGGTATTGTGGAGATGTACATCTGTAAGGGGAGAAATTTAGGTTTCTCTCAAACTTTATTTTCTGAACATTTTCGGTGTCGAAGACAACAAAAGTCGACGGACTTAAAGGGTAGTAAAGGGTATCCATTTAGATTGAATCTTTTTTGAAAGTGTTTTCAAAACATCCAGTCTAAAGTAGTATGAGTAGGGTTAGGAAGTTGGAATAAGGAAAGAGTAGGAGAGTGAATAGGTGAGTATAGAAGACTTTTCTTAGAAGATAGATAATTTCCTTACAAAGGGTTGAAGTTCTGGATGATATTTCAATATCATCAGTCATGTTATACAATGGCACGACACGAATCAACGAGTCAGTACAGTTGAGAAACACTAGGGAACCTCCCATCGGGTGGTACAAGGAGACAAATACCCGTAAGAGGTCTGTTCTTATCATCTCACCTAACGGTACGGGAGAAACTCCCCTAGAAGGGTTGGGTCCCTAGTTTGGGTCCAGAGAGCGTAACGTTCGTCTAAGAAATAACAGACTCAGTGGTCCCTTCGGGTTCACTCGACTTCACCCACCGGATAGGGAAGAGGTCCCCTAGAAAAGTTGGGTCGTTAACTTGGTATCGGGGGACGTAACGTCCGTCTAAGAAATGGATGACTCGATGGTTCCTTCGGGGTTATATCATATTGTAACCGTTTTGTCTACTTACCTTGTCTTATCTCAAGTCTGTGTCTAAGATATTTATGTTAGTTGAATAGAAACTGTTTTTTTCGTTTTCGTTTTATTACCTCGTTTCTCAATCAGTGAGTTAGGACAGACTGAGAAACGCTGGGGTACCTGATATCGGGTGGTCCGAGGAGACAGATACCATAAGAGGTCCGATGTTATAACCTCACCTAAAGGAAAGGGAAGAGGTCCCCTATAAGGACTGGGTCCCTAGTTTGGACCCAGAGGACGTGACGTCCGCCTAAGAAATGGAAGACTCGATAGTCCCCTCGTTTCTCTGAGAAATCGTTTACCAAGACCTTGTTGACCTGTAGGTGTTCGTTTTTCACTTAGATTCGTACCTGGAACTTTTTCATTTTCACTTTCACAATCAACGAGTCAACACAGGTTAAGAAACGTTGGAGTATCTGACATCGGGTTGTCCGAGTAGTCAGGACTTTAAGAGGTACGTTCCTATGACCTTACCCATCGGTAAGGGAAGAGGTTCCCTATAAGGGATGGACGCCTAGTTTCGGGCTAGAGGACGTCTAGGAAATGGAAGACTGGAATCTGAGAAGTATTTTTAATCGAGTACTACCTAGTATCCAGATGTACATTTTGTATTTTGATATTTTTTAGGGTCTTTTATTGTGTCTTTCTTTGGATAGACTGGAACCTATACCACTACGGAAATATCTATGTCAGGTACTTTCTTTATTAACCTGAAGTAATTTTAATTTTTACAGAAGAACCCCTTTCTATTATAATTCTTTTAATCTTCTGTCCGGTTTCTAACCCTCTTTTATAAACGTTTTCTACGTAGACTATTTCCTAACCATAGGTTTTGATATTTCTTGAGAACTTTGAGTTATTATTCTTTTAATGATGGATCTAACGACCAGAAGCGATAATACTGAGTCTTAAGAATCCGTCCGTTTGTTCTTTGTTTCTTCAAACTGTAGTAGTCTTTTATTATATTTCGTTCACTAATTACCAGGTTTCTATTAATTTGGTGTATGTGAAATTTTCTTTCTAATGAAAAGTTAGAATATTATAAGATTAGACTAATATACCTTTACTTTTTAACTCTGGTAAAACTCCTACATATTGTTAAACGTACGTGACACGTTCCTTGGACTCGTATCTGATTCTTGTCCTGAAATCTGAAATCCAAAAATAGACTCGGGAGACATACTAATACTTGTAATAAAAAATGGGACATTCCTCTTTTTACAATAATACAAACTATTTCCGTCGTTTTCGTTCATTGGTGTCCTTCCTAAATAAGGTAAAAGTAGTCAATACGGCGAGACCTGAATCCTCAACTTGAGGAATTTCATCTCTCGTAATTAGACCCAAGTGGGTAAATGTATAATAATTTCACTCACAAAACTAGGTACGGTTCGACTTTTCCCTTCCCTTCGACTCTTTTATTCAGAAAAAAAGGAAATGTGATCGAAAATGGGAGTTTAAAGGAACTAAATCTACAGAATGATTCCTAGCATAACTTTGAACCAACTTTTTGAATAGAAGCTCGACTCAATCGGTTATATATATATTTCCGATATTACAGAACGATTCCCTAATATATCTATATATTTGTGAATCCTTCTGTAGATAATACTTGTTGTTTTATAAGTTTTAGTAAAAAAAGACAAAGTTTTTGTACACTTATACAAAGAGATTGGTTATATAAGAATTGGAATAAAATTAATAAAGGTGATTCATAAATGTTTGAACTTTAAACACAAAATAGGACGACATTACTACTTGATGACACAAGAACTTATTCTTAGGTCATAAATTGGTAAGACATACCCGAACTTCAAAAGAATACAACATGGAATTCTTTCTCGAACTTTCTCCGGTCTCTCCGCGACCAGGGTAGAACCGTTGCCCATAACGACGTTACTAGAGTTACAGGAAGTCGAAGATGACGGTTTCTTACTACATAAGTTACACTACGGTAGTAAACCGGAACCCCCGTAGGTTCTTCTACGGGACTCATGTGACGATGAATTGTCTGTAAATTTCAACCAATTCTACTAATAACCCGGATCTCCTCGATAGGGTGCAACTTCCAGTCCTTTCCGTCTCCACTCCTCTATGGGAAGCAGGTTCCATTCCTCGTCACTGACGCGAAACGACCTCGTCGGCACTTCTCTATGGGGTGCGGATTCCATTCTCTTTGGGTTCATTCTACCATTGACAACGTTCTCCCGTAGTCTCCCGTCTGTGTGACTTTGGCATGAGTGTCTTTTGATCAGTCAGATTAGTGTGATCCTGGTGTCGGAACAGATTGAGTCACTTTGATTCGGTACGGGCGTCCCATTGGGTTCTGTCCGTCCAGTACCACCTCTCCAGACTGTCTTACACCAGGTGACCTCTTCCCTTACCGTTTGTTAAAGTCATAAGAACGGAACTCTTTGGGGTACTTGTCATACTTTTCCGTTTTACTATCCTATGACTTTCTCCTTGAGGGGTCCAGTCATCCACGGGTTGTGCGATGACCTCTAGTCACCTCTTTATTGAGGTCTTTCTTACTTCCCTACCTCAGTTTCGTTTTTGTTATGGGTCGACACCCACACTGACCACTATCTTCGTTCTGACTACGACATTTCTCGTTATAACGTATCCTTGGACCTTACAGTCCAGGTCCTTAGTTCCGTTTAACCTTCACCAGTTTGTTCTCTACCGTTCTCACTTACAGCTGTAAGATCCTTAGTCACTTGATTTTACCTGACCTTACCCACTTAAATTGAGTCTATTGGTAGTCTAGATGATGACGCCCGTCCTTAGGGAGTCTTCTTTACCTCATCGGTAGTACCAGTTGTTTTCTCAGACTTTACGCCATGAACCTACGTTAGAGTTTTTGCTGCCTTACTACAGACAAGCAAAGGTTCCGTTTGGTAAGTTATAGTGTCATTAGGTTTAGATACGGGGTTGGTCATTACGACTTCTTCGACTTCAACTTACCAAGATACTTCTGGATGTTCTGGAAAATCTTGATTGTGGGTTTTTTCTACAGG
Source organism: Capra ibex (assembly GCA_006410555.1). Classification (NCBI taxonomy): domain Eukaryota; kingdom Metazoa; phylum Chordata; class Mammalia; order Artiodactyla; family Bovidae; genus Capra; species Capra ibex. The sequence goes on from SJYO01000647.1 coordinate 23,529,285, forward strand.
AAAAGTAATATCCCTTGACCTTAAGTTTTCATCCTTCGGTTCTTTGTGGACCTCATTGTCCGTTTAAACTGGAACCTTACTCCTTACTTCATCCCGTTTCGGATTTTCTCAAAACGGTTCTTTTACGTGACCAGTATCGTTTGTGGGAGAACGTTGTTGTGTTCTCTTCTGAGATGTGTACCTGTAGTGGTCTACCAGTTGTGGCTTTAGTCTAACTAATATAAGAAACGTCGGTTTCTACCTCTTCGAGATATGTCAGTTGTTTTTGTTCTGGTGTTCGACTGACACCGAGTCTAGTACTTGAGGAATAATGGTTTAAGTCTGAATTTAACTTCTTTCATCCCTTTTGGTGATCTGGTAAGTCCATACTGGATTTAGTTTAGGGAATACTAATATGTCACCTTCACTCTTTATCTAATTTCCCGGATCTAGACTGTCTATGTCACGGACTACTTGATACCTTACTCGAAGTACTGTAACATGTCCTCTGTCCCTAGTTCTGGTAGGGGTACCTTTTCTTTACGTTTTTTCGTTTTACCGACAGACTCCTCCGGAATGTTTATCGACACTTTTCTTCTCTCCACTTTTTGTTTCCTCTTTTCCTTTCTATATTCGTAGACTTACGTCTCAAGTTTCTTATCGTTCTTCTCTATTCTTTCGGAAGAAGTCACTAGTTGCGTTTCTTTATCTCTTTTTCTTGTCTTACCCTTTCTGATCTCTAGAGAAGTTCTTTTAATCTCCATGGTTCCCTTGTAAAGTACGTTTCTACCCGAACTATTTGCTGTCTTTACCATACCTGTAGTGTCTTCGTCTTCTATAATTCTTCTCCACCCTTCTTATGTTTCTTGACATGTTTTTTCTAGAAGTGCTGGGTCTATTAGTGCTACCACACTAGTGAGTGGATCTCGGTCTGTAGGACCTTACACTTCAGTTCACCCGGAATCTTTCGTAGTGATACTTGTTTTGATCACCTCCACTACCTTAAGGTCAACTCGATAAAGTTTAGGACTTTCTACTACGACATTTTCACGACGTGAGTTATACGGTCGTTCAAACCTTTTGAGTCGTCACCGGTGTCCTGACAAAAGTAAGGTTAGGGTTTCTTTCCGTTACGGTTTCTTACGAGTTTGATGGCGTGTTGACGTGAGTAGAGTGTACGATCATTTCATTACGAGTTTTAAGAGGTTCGGTCCGAAGTCGTTATACACTTGGCACTTGAAGGTCTACATGTTCGACCAAAATCTTTTCCGTCTCCTTGGTCTCTAGTTTAACGGTTGTAGGCGACCTAGTACTTTTTTCGTTCTCTCAAGGTCTTTTTGTAGATAAAGACGAAATAACTGATACGGTTT